>RJWT010006955.1:0-28303 GCA_004365215.1 Cuniculus paca | reverse complement strand
CCTGCTCTTTGAACCTCTCTAGTCCATGCTCATCCCAGTACCTTGTCTAACCTCCTGCTGTTGTCATTAGCTCAAATGGTCAAACAGTGCTGCATTACCCAAAAATAGACCAAGCAGGTTACCTAATACTTTGGTGTGAAGTTCACAAACCTACCTTAACCCGTTTAGATTCTCTCCTCAGGATTATGCTACTCTATCGATGCTTAAACTAGTAATTCCATGTACTAGTCTTGCCAAAAATTTTAAGAGCCTTTAATGAGTATAGGAAGTTTAGTAGGAGCTATGTGTACGAACAGTAGCTTAATCCTATACAGCTGCTTTGAATATGTATGCTCATTAAATACTTAACGATTAGTTGATCTCAAAATAATTTTAAATGATATATACCATATTTTACACATCATCCCTCCATCTGAAATGCCTTTTTCTTTTTTTCTTTTTGTGGTTCCAAGGCTCGAACCCAATGCCCCACCCCTGTTGGCTATGCAAGCTAGCACTGAGCTCCATCTCCAGGCCCTTAAATGCTTTTAAGTGGAATTATCTGCAGTACACTGCTAAGTCCTATTAAATTATAATGTCCTAGAACGAGATAATAGGATAGGCTCTGTGCGTGTTTACCCCTTTTCTCTGGAGTGCATAGGGCCAGTCACCTGGCTGTGATAGAAACCGAAGTTTATAGGAGGTCATGTTATCAGATGTTACGGAAGTAATGACTTTTTTTTCTTGCTCCTACCAACCTTAATCCTATTCCCACAAAGACTCTTGGGGTATATTTTGTTATCTTGGTTTCAGGCTTTTCAGAAAACAAGTTATGATCTAAGTAAGGCCTGCCACTTAGTCCTGCTATTATGAAGGCAAACACTGTGCTGAAATATGGATTTTTTTTTGGTGTGTGTTTTTGCTATGGAATTTGAAACAGAAAAAGTTACCTCGTAAATTATCTGCTTTTAAAACCATTTTTGAAAACTTACATGAGTTTGAACTTAAACTTGAAAGTCTCTCAAATGGATTCGGAGAAGTGCTTACTAAAGAGACCAACACGTAGCTACTGTGTTGTGAAGATGATGAGGATGCCACCGACGGTGTTGTCAAATGAATGATTTAAATTTCATGAGTCATTCTGGCCATTAACAGTATCATCAGGAAGACGTACTTGTGTAGCTTTGTAGGTGAACTCCAGAAAACTAGGTATTGACCTAACACAATTTGTAAGTTATGTGTTGTCTTAACACACATATGGCCAAACAAGTGAACACACATACTCATTACGTCTCTGACTCTCTGACCTTGCCTCCTTCTCTCTGCCTGCCTGCCTGTCTGTCTGTCTGTCCCCCTCTGTCCTCCCCCACTCCCCCAGTGGGTTGGCCTAACTTAAACCGCCTTAGTAGGGCCTGGCGCTCTAGGGTCTGAAACCTAGGCCACCTAGTAGACTTCAGTTGTCAGTTTGCTTATTAGCATAAGAAAGTCCATGGAAATGAGCCTAACCTGAGACTCACTTTTATCCCATTTCACAGAACTTCAGTGTAAAGGGGAAGACGTGAAGAAGAAAGTGTATTGATTCCCCGCTTGAGAATTGTGCTAACTTGGAAGAAAATGTGAAGTGCAGGATATGAGGAACATTTGGAGAGAAGCAAGACACGGTTCTCTCCCCAGTATCTTCCTTCCTGCACTGGGACCCCGGTCTCCCCTTTTTCATTGTGTCTGTGTTCCCGTTCTGATGCCCTATTCCTCCAAAGTGGGGCAGGAGGCAGGCGCCTCCAAGCCTAAGTATCATGATTTCCGATCCAAGACGATTTCATATTTGAAAACAAGCAATTTGTTGAGTGCGAGACCAAACCACTAAAAATAAAGGACTGATCTCCAGTGCGTGCATAAACTACCTGTCTTTAGAAAACAAACCCAAGTAAAGCCAAACGGTGATCAGAAAAGTAACTAGTGGTGGTAACGCTGAGCTCTGCTACCCAGGGGTCCTTTGCGTTTTTATTTCCACCCTGGCTTTGTGTTTCACTAGGACAGAAGCAACAATTGGAATTGCAGGGCCCTCTATCTCCACAAAAATACCGTTTAATCACATCAGTTAGTGACCTGCAAATACTTTGTCTTTCTAGATAGCATTCAGATCAGTATGAAGGCTGTGAAGTCAATGAGAAAACAGGGACGTCTCCTTTTTAATTTTTTTTCCCTCCTACTGGTGAAAGCAATCCAGTCCAGGTTTTGCCTTCCGCTCGGCCCCTGAATTTCGGCTGTGCACGGTGGAGCACGTTTCTCCCTCTCCCCTCCTTTCTCCTTCCCTCGCCTTCCGTGTCAGTCTCCAGGATTTCGCTCTTCCTATTTCGGAAGGACTCTCACAGCTCCCTCAGTCCGTGCGAAGGCGAGGTTTCCCCCGGATCCCGTACATCCCGACACATACCTCCGCGCACACACAGCCCCGCGCGCCCCGCGCTCACCCCGCTGTCCCCCCGCCGGTCCGCCTCCCTCCCCGAGCCGCGCGCTGCCACCTTCGCCGCCGCACGCTGGGGCCGGCCGGGCTCGCCGCGCTCCAGGATTCCGCGCTCGGCTTGGGACTCCGATTGCAGCTCGGACCCCCAGCCCTCCCCGCGGTGGCTTTGCAGAAACATTTCCTTCCTATCGCACCGTCTTCGATCCGAGCGGCTCGCGGAGCAAGGCGCTGCCTTCCTAGCCAGCCCTGGTTGGCTTGCCATCCTCCATCCGGCTTATAAAAGTTTGCTGAGCGCGGTCCAGAGGGCTGCGCCGCTCGTCCTCTCCGCTGGCGGAAGCGGGTGACGCCGGGCAGCGCGAGGAGCGCGTCGCCGGCTCTGGCGGGCTTTCGGCTGGGGGCGCAAGGTGAAGAGCGCACGGGCCCCGGGGTGTGCCGAGCTGGATTTGCATGTTGCACCATGACTGCCTGGATCCGGGCTGTGCTTCTCCCCCTCTCGGGGCTGCTGCTGTCCCCACCGGCCGGGGCGGATGTGAAGGCTCGCAGCTGCGGCGAGGTCCGCCAGGCGTACGGTGCCAAGGGCTTCAGCCTGGCCGACATCCCCTACCAGGAGATCGCAGGTAAGCGCGGCGCGGCCGGGGCGGGCTGCAGACCTCGGCAGCCGCCCGTGCCCGGGCTGCCGGGCGCCCGCTTCGCCCTGTGGCGGAGTTGGTGATCACTTTCTCCGGCGGCGGGGGGCGCGGGGCGGAGGGTGGTCCCCGCGCTGGGTGGCGGATGCTGCCGAGGCCGCCTGGGCGCAGGGAGGGTGCAGGTCCCGGCTTGCTCATTGTGTGACCCGCGGGAGCACCCTCGCTCCCTCCCGCCTCCGTCCGCGCTCGCGCCCCGCCGCCTCGGTGGTGGGCAGAGGGAGCCGGGACCCTCGGGCCGGGGGCAGATCGCCCAGCGGGGCGCCCAGCCTGCGCCTCCCGCTCGGGCAAACTTGGAGAACTGCGACCGCAGTTTGCCCAGCGCCACCATCGGAGTGGCGCCTTCTCTGCTCCCGCCTTCGCGCCGGCGGGGGCGGTGGAGAGACACCGAGGGCTCCCCCAGCCCCGCTCCGCACGCTCCGGTCCTTCCGGGAGGCTGCGCGCCCGGCGCCCGGCGGGGGTGGGCCGAGCCGAGGTGGGGGTCACCCGCCGGGGCCCCGCTCTCCGCCGTCGGCGTCTCGGGGCCGGTTGGGGACTTCAGGGGGTGCCTGTGGCAGCTTCGAGGCGGTCTTTCCCGCTACAGCTCCTCGGCGCGCCCCGGATCGCTGTGGGTCCTCGCGTTGGGGAGACACCCCAGCCGCCCCGCGGGTGCGGGGTCCCGAGCCGCCTCGCCGCCCGCCCGCCCGCCGGCCCTTGGGAAGCGGTGCCAACTCCAGCGCTGGCTCCGAGGGAGACCCGGTCCGCGGACCCCGCGAGTCCTCCCAGGGGCGCGCGGCGGCCCCCACCCTCGTCTGGGCGCGGAGTGCGTGTTAACGCGGACTCTCCAACTACTCGCGCAGCAGCGCGGGTGCGCGTTTTCCGGCTCTTAGTTCCAACCGAATCTGAGCTTCTCAGGGGCTCTGTGAATGAAACGTGTCGGGGAGAGATAATCCTTTGGCTGCGAGAGAATTGAACTGAGAGAGGCCGAAGGAAGCTTGGAGATGCTGTGCGGGTGCGGGATGCTCAACCCGGGAAGCTGCGAGTGCTCGGTGACCTCGGATCGCAGAGGCGAAACGCTGGATTTCCACGTCTCTGCGTTTTGCAAAAGAACTGGTGGATGGGTGGCAAGCGTTTGCAGATACCTTACAGCAACACGGTTTCCTTACACTGAACGGCTGCTTTATTCTGAGTGATCTGCGAACTCTAGGAGTGAGGGTCTTTACACCGAAGTGAATATTTTTATGTAAATTTGCATATTGCCGAGAAAGACCAAAGGGGAAGGATGCAAATTACAGAACCAGCGCAGCGAAGTATATAGAGGGAGCCTTTTTCAGCTTAAAGCCAGAGACGTTCCCTCTGAGTTAAGGCGGAACCTGTGGTGAATTATGAGTGCTTTTCTATCCCTGTCACCTCCTGTCCCTTTTCCAGAACTCCTTGATTTGTTAAGCGACTGCCCCTGCATCTCCTTAAGTTTCTTAGCTCTCCTACTCCTTTGTCTACTGTTATTTCATTCTTTTTAATTAATTGATAAGGATCAACTTCTTTTTTTTTTCCTCCGCAAATCTCAGGGAATTCAACTTACAAAAGGTTTGTAGTGTGGAACACTTCTAGGAACTTTTCCTCCTCTAATCTGCGCTTTTTCAAACCGTGTCTTTAAAACATACAGCTATTGCCCATCATGATTTCAGATAAGAGGTCTCAAAGTTAAGTGTTTTTAAATTGCTTTGTTATTCCTTAGTGGCTAATGAGACTGAAGGCTGGGAGTCTCCAGGTAGTCCACGCTTAGCAGCATGCACATCTTAATATCAACGTGAAGATTTTGACCCAACAGTTTCTGGAGCTACCATAGACTTGGCGGGAGAACACTTCCCAGGGCTGTGTGGAGCTCCTCTAGAGTAGCATTTTAACTGCAGAGGGCTTTTCTTATAGTTTATTTTTGCCTCCTGTCCTCTTCTGCACAATTACAGTTCTGCTTATGAGCTATGAATTTCTAAAATACATAGACTTTGTAAAACGCGTCTGTTTCACAGGATGAGAGCACATTGGCGACTTTGCCTTAAAGCCTGGTATCCTTTGATTTTGGTGGACATAATCCAGATCCAAGTCCATTATGGGGTCACAGGCATATTTGATAGAAAAATGATTAAAAAATTGTGTTTTTTAAAGATGTACTTTCTCCCCCAAAGTAAACTTTGCCTAGTGCTAAAGTAAATTTGATTGACTAGTACTGCTGTTGAAATAACTTAGGGAAGATGTCCTGTTGTAGAATAACCACAATCTTAGTTCTTGATAATATTTATATTTAATTGTCTCGGATAGGTAAGAGCTTTTATGGTGGTTTTCCTTTTTTGAAACTCGTTTTCATCCTTCGCCTTGTTTAGACATCCAGTGGTTTGCTTGAGAAATGGCATGTGCTGTTTGCCCTGTCAGAAGAGCTGAATTTTAAAGAACTGCTGTTCAAACTTCAGATTCACGAGAACTGTTTCTGGTTGAAAGATGTTTGCGGGTAGCCTACTTAGTGAAATAACTGAAAAGTAATAAGGACGTTATGTTTCATCATGACATTATTAAAGTTTTACTCAGAACTCACGATTGTGAAATACTGTTGCCCTTTTCTATTCCAGGAAGGAGAAGGGTTCTTCAAACCATCAGATGAAGGGCCGTGATAGGTAATCTATAAAGTTCTACTGGCAAAGAGCACTTGGGAAGATGTAGTTTTCACCATCAATCTTCACACAGCCCTGATTTTAAACTCTCATCACACGCAAGTCAGGTAGACTCTATCTATCCTGGTTTGAAGACCTCCAGGGTAGACTCATGAGCCCATCTCAGCGATCCATTTTAATACTTTGGAATTCTTGTGGCATAGAAAAGTTTCCAGAGATCTAGCAAAAGTCTTCCCAGTGTAGTTACTTATTTTCTCCTGTCCTATCTTCTGGGAAGATATTGAACAGTGGATCATCGGGTTTTTTGATAGGAGAGTAATTTTGGCCACAAGTCTGTACGAAACATTCCAGTGTTTCCTCAGGCATCAGTGATACTGTTTTATTCATTTTCCAATCTTTGTAACTCTAAACTTCTCATGTAACCCTGCAGCTGAAAAGAACACCTGCTCAGAGAATGTGGCCCTAGGCTTACCCTGCCACAGTCTTATGCCCTAGGCCTTGTTGGGGTCATTATTTATAGTGCTTTGTAGTTGACTGGGACTTACTGGCTTATAAAATCACTTTTCCATTCCTTATCTGCTGTAACTTTATTTTACTATCTTAAATAAAGAGGTGAGGTGCCCATTAATTATTTATAGATATTATCTTGAGAAATGTCACCTTGTTGATTTTCCTAGTAACTTAGAATATATTAACATTAATCTATTTTATAGGTGTAAAAAACAACGGTCTTAACTAATTACTAACGAGGCTGACTCAGCTAACAATTGATGAGACTGGAACTCAAACCAAAGCTTGTTGACTGGTCTAGTGCCTTCCATTATTAACCATCTACCATTTGCTGAATGAATGCATTAAAACATCTATTCTGTCCCCAGTGCGTATGTATAGCTTGACATTGTTATTCATTGTATGTGTGTGTGTATTTTCTCACAGTTATTCATGCTGTGAATACTTTTCTGTTTACTTGGGTTCACTTTGAATTTGGATTTTGTGGTATTGGGAGTTGGTCATACTACCGGCACTACATTGTCTATGTATTTATATACTTCCCTATCATTTTATTGTATAAATGTGGTTATATAAAACACAGAAACCGAAGTATATATGTTGGTTTCTTTGCATATGCTAGATCACTTGGAATATTGAGTAGGTCTAGCAAAGCTTATCACAGGAAGTTATCCATGGAATGGAAAGAGGAGGGAAATTTATTTCCACTGATAAGGGCAAAATTTACAGCTAACTCTTTTTCACTATTTACTTGACTCCACTTTCTGTCTCAGCTATTTTGAGAGTTAGGTTATAGATGGATATCAAGAAAGCATTAAAGTATTCCCCAACTCTTTGATGTCAATTCATTAGACATTTATCTTAATATCTGTAATAAGGAGGAAATTCATGCACATTCTCTTGATGTACTGGCAATTTTAGTCCTTTATTGGATTCAGATAGATAGATAGATAGATAGATATCTTTATTAGATTCAAACAGATATAGATACACTTATCTCTCACTTGTTTAACAGGCATTTGGGTTTTTTTTGAATTCTGTCATTCTCTCTGCTCCCTCAGAAAACCAGCTTACTCCGTATTAACACAAAAACAATGTTTGGTTATTTGACTCTTTTGTAGCCATATTAAGTGTCTTAGTTTGGGGTAAATTGTTTAAGTTCCACTTATCTATCTGCTTCACAGATTTCTGATATCTTTGCTCTCTGTTTAGTTAGGCGATGTCCTTAAAATCTTTCAGATAACAGTGTGAGTTATTAACAAATTAGGCAAACTTTAATAAACTTTCTTTTTTGATTTGACAAGTTATTTGGTTTTTGAAAGAATTACATTAATTCTAGGTATCAGAGAATATAAAATCCAGACTATAAGAAGTACCACTTTTTAATTCTGGAGTTTGAGGTAAATTTCAGAGTGATACAACCACAGTTATCTTAGCTGATTTGATTAGAGGGTAATATGTCATCACTGGGAACAGGAGTTCATTGAAGTTGACTGATACACTTTTTAACATAAAATTCACATTTTTAATTGAATTGTATCTTAATAGCTTGTGAGTATAAATGTAGGCCACTATCGAGATTGATTAAAAATGTACAGAATTAAATCCATAAAATATCGTAGTATAAAGATTGTATCAGCATTTATGTAAGAAAGTAACTAGTGTTCTTTTAAAATTATGGATTAAATTTGTGAGTACTTATAAAACAACATCATTAAGTGCTTTAGGCTAAAATGACCTACCTTTAGGCACTAGATTTGTGCAAAAATGTGAGTTTGAAATTAAAAATTGTAGTAAAGTAATTGTTGTAAAATGGTTTTAACTACTTAATCTTTACTTACATCATATTCAAACTTACAAAACTAACACTATGAGACTACTTTTTCCCTCCTGAATTCACATCTCTCAAAAGACTTCTAGCAAGGCAAGTAAAGTGATTTAGTTTTCTTGCTAGTATAAACAGCTATTTAATAATTTTGAAAACGTGGTTCTTGTGTCCCTTTGCACACCAGTTTCTGCTTTTAGATTTCTTAGCAATACATAACTCAACTTAAATAATTTCATAGATTTCTCCAGTATTATGCAGTTATCAGTTATTTGCATGCTAGTGATGTTTGATAATGTTATTGAGTCCCTGGGCTAGCATATTTATAAATAAAAGGGTTTTATAATGTTTACTGTAGATTTAGATTTCTAAATGCTAATAGTCCTGGATGAAAATATCTGAGTTTTTAATGACTTTGAATGAAATTTTTTTTGTGCTAATGCAAGAGTAAGAAAGCAAAATAAAAACTTGATTTTATATTTATACATGATCTAGGTTATTAATTATTTTAATAAGCTATTCTACCTTTAGGCATTGTTTTACTCAAGCATTATTTATATCATAAGGTACCTACTATGTGCAAGTTACTATGCCACTTGCATGGTCCAGAGTCCCAGGGAGTTTTGATCACATCAGGGAAACAGAAATTCAGGATACCACTCAAAATTACATAATTACAGGCAGGAGAATTTCATCGCACTAGCAATACTTGGCAGTGCGAGCACTTTATGGGAACATTGGATGTAATCAGAGTGTTAGAGATGCTTCCTGGAGGAAAAGCAATTGGATCTGTGCCCTGAGAAGCCATTAGTAAGGAAAGGAGATGGTGGAAAATACTCATATGTCCTGTGTGAGGGGATCACAGAAAACAAAGAGTTCTAGAAACAGTAGGAACCGCCAGTGGGCGGGGCGAGGGTTATGGGAAAGAAAGACTGGAGAAGCAAAATCAAAGGGCCAGGTTAGTGACCCACATAAGCAGTCCAAAGATAGTTCCTGCATACCCTGCCTGTCTTAACTACTTTTTCACAGTAAGCCTGGACCTTTAACCCAAAAGCCCAACAGTGCAAAATTTAAGCTTTTACACATCCATTTGTTTTAAAGGTAGCACTAGCAAGCCTGTGTTTGACCTGCCTGCCTGCGTTATGTATCCAGCAGAACTGTTCTACTAGTCACTTGTACAGGACACATCCTGGGATTCTGTTGCTGCCCTTTGCAGTTTTGCCCCAAACTCTCCACCACTAAGTGGTGTAACCTAGATACATCATGCTTGCCCTTTCGCTGCTTTCCAACTTCCTTAGTTCTCTTGACTTCCTGAACTTACAGGTGGTGGCCCCTCTGGTAGGTCGTGGAGAGCTCCTGCCTGGAGGGCATTTCCCTTACCGGCTACCTGTCTTAAGTGCCCCCAAGGAAAGCCTGCCGCGTGCTGCCGCCACCTGGAGGTCAGGGCTTTTTCTTGACCGTCCTTGAACTTACCGCAGTAGCTTTGGGTGTGGCCTGAGAGTATCAAGTGTTCTGTTAAAAAAAAAAGAAAAAGTGTTACGCTCAGAATTGGAAATGGCTTTGCAATATTACTTTGATTACTCTGCAGAGAAAGTATTGGAGAAGAACAAAAAAATACAGGAACAAGAGAAAAATGTGAGCATTAAGTAGAGAACTGACTGCGAATGGAAGGAAGGACCGAAGAAACATTAAGTCCAGTGCATAACACCAAGGGACCATTAATCAGTTATATTATTATTTAGCAATGAATAGGAACTGGTGTGTGTGCGAGAGAGAGAGAGAGAGAGAGAGAGAGAGAGAGAGAGAGAGAGAGAGAGAGGTGTCCCAGAAACATTAATTTAATTACTAAGGCAATATAAATACTTTGGCATAGTTTATGTGTGCTTTTTAGTGGAGATGAAACTCAGTATCATTAAGCCAGCTGAGGGTTGTTAATATCTATAACTGAGAGAAAGTAATTCTGAAATAGGGTCAGATGAATTATTAACTCTTTAGAAAGCGTAGAATTATCAAAACACATGTGATCACCTATGCCCACTATGAAATTTTAGTTATAGTTATTTGGGCTGTTGCAGTGTAAGGAAATCTGAAATTTTTGATCCAGATGGATAATTAATTATTCTATATCATTGGCTTCAGTACCAAATGTCATTACTAATTATTATGACAGGAATCAAAGAGTGCAGCAGCTTCTTTGACCTTGCTGAAAGGAAGCAGCAAAACTTATTCAGGCCCTTGAAGGAGGCCTAGCATTTGGCAAAGGCCCATGCAAGAAGGTGGCATTAGGGATGGAGTTAACATCTGAGAGTTACTTGTGAAAAATAATATTGAGTGGCTAGGGTGGGGTTGGATTTTTGGAGTGTCTTGGAAATGCTAGGCTTTGTATGGTGGAATTAGGTCATTACCCTGAGTTCTTGGCAGTCAAGCCCATGATGAAAGGATTGTTTTAGATTGGCCCAGTGCTATAAACAGCATGAATTAGAGAGGAGATCATTAGAGGTCCAGAGGGAGGGAAGGAGGACAGCTAGGAGGCTCCTTCAGATACTTGAGCAGGAAATGCTAAGGGCCAGAGGAGCAGGAAGAGATTGAAGAAAGAAGACAGGGCAAATAAGGTCATCAGAGAAGAAAAGGCAAAGTTAGCAAGAAAAGCTTAATTGTAAATTTCAGTTAATTTTCAACACTTAAAAAGTTGACTGTGTTAATGTAGAAGTTCCAATAAAAGCATTTAGAGACCATTGAAACTCTCACCTGAAATAATCCATTAGGTAAGATATGGATGATGGCAGGTCACAGAAAATCCTGATTCAGTTCCTTGTACAGTCATTATTTCACATAGCAAGAGTCTCAATGTGGGGTATTTCTAGAAGTGAGAAAGCAGTACGTTTAATATCCTCAGGGTGCCATACACTGTCCATCTTTCTACTCATCAAAATCCTTGTTCTGCTTGATCACTTGGGTGTGGACACAAGATGGCTGCCAGAGCACCTGGTGTCAACACCAAAGACCTCAAATAGAGTAAGGGACTACTTCTCCCCGTTGTGTGTGAGACCCCCATCAGAAATCCCCCAGAAGATTCATCCAGCCTTCTCATTCCAGGATTGCTTCCTTTGCCCATGTGTGGAAGGGAAGCCAAAGGGGTCAGGGCCCTGGAGCTTGACTAGTTATACACTGTCCCACAGGAACTAATGCTCAGTGAATTAGATGATTAATCTTCATAATCTTAAGAATCTCAAGGAATTGGGCTGTAATTGAGAAATTTGAGAAGAACTTCCCAGACTGTCTGAATTAATTAGGTACTGGCATTATCTCTTTAGTCCAATATATCTGAACCCTGGCCAGTGGTGGACTGATAAATGTTTACCAGTTGGCCTAGGAAGAGAGGAGGGGTTCCCTGATTTGTAGCATTTGTTAATTTTTGTTGTATAAACATTCCCACCACGACTAGTTTTAAGCTGCCAGCAATTAATAACCAGTTTACAAAATTTCTAAAAATTTAGTAATTAGCTCCTGTGAGTTAGAAAAAGCAAGCACTGTTCCAGGCAGTAAACTTACAATTGTGTGGAGCATAAAAAAACAAAAAACAAAAAACTTGAACTCCGTATTCAGATATGCTTATTTGATTGTTTGGGAAGGGAAAATGAGCCCTTCCTTTCCTCTTCCTTCCTTCCCTCCCTCCTTCTGCCTCTCTTTCCATTTCCTTCCTTTTACTTCCTTTTCCTTTCCTCCCTTCTTTCCTTTATGATTTTCTAAAGTAATTCTGATGTTTCTATAATTGAGAATCAGTCATGTGGAGCAGGGAGTGCTTCATAAACAGCATACGTGGCAATCACTGAAGGGCTGGCTAAACACAAGTGGCCGAGTCCTACTTCCCAGTTTCTCATTCAGTAGTTCTAGGCTGTGCCAAGAAGTTGCATTTCTCGAAAGTTCCCTGGTGATGCTAATGCTGTTCCTCTAGTCACTGGACTAATGGTGGTAGACCAGTCTCTATTACCCACATCCTGAATTTCATGTAGAGTGGTTTTACATGCATGTTTCTGTGAGGGTAGACTGAAATCATGGGTAGTGTTTTTTCAATGATTTCCACCTTGATCTTGAGTAAGAAAATCCAGCCAGAATGGATGTTACCACTGATCCCTGAGATTTCTTTCAAGGTTTTACCTTGTCCACTAGGGAGAAAAAGGAGAACCATGCTACCTGTGCTTGGAAGCAAAGAGGCTCACTTCAGCTGCTAACAGCGCATCTTCATGAGTAGGAGGGAACCTCTGTGTCTCTTTAAAGGAGAAATATGCAACAGTACTTAAATTTCCTTTCTTTGATAATTTTGTATGCTTTCTGTTGGTATACATGACTTACTTATATGTTTGTACTTTTTAGATGTATTCTGGTCCAGAGAATTTCATCCCTCCACATCCTCTTTGAGTTATTTTTCCCATGATAGCCTCCCAGGTACAGAGTAGCCATTTTTTCCTGAACTCTAGGTTCTTATGAAAGGAGACTACAAGCTGGGGCTATAGCTCAATGGCATAAGCGTTTTCGTGGCAAGTGCAAGGTCCTGAGTTTGATTACTGGGAACCAAAAAACAAAACAAAACAACAAAGGAGACTACATTTACAGTTGGCGAGTTAATTTTATACATATTTAATTAAAGATGTGGATAATCCACAGGCATACACATACGCAACTGGGTCCAAGCTGAGATTAGCAGGGGGCAATGCCCCTTGGCTGAATTTCAAGGAACTAGAGATGTTTCTAAAGTTGCAGTGAATTTGAGGCATCTGTTTTCTTTGCAAGGAAAGCACTTTGAGGTCTTCTAAAAAAAGATGAATAATTTTTCATTTATTTTCTTAATGGGTTAGAACACCTCAAACTCAGTAGAACTTGTGAAAAGAACTTGAAAAAGACCACTTATTTAAAAATATAGACCACTGTATTTTTAAAAGATATCCTTTAATATTTTCCTAAAAAATAACAAAATAATGTCTTTTACCTGTTTGCTTTTCCTCTTCCCTTCAATCCCAATGATTGAGAGTTTTTAATACTTAATTTGTAAAAATTCAATACTGCTGATACACACATACACATACACATATATGTACTAACTCATGTACAGTGATTATATATATATATATATATATATAGCAACCAAAGCTTTACCCCAGCTTTTCTTTTAGTACTGTATACTAATTTATTGTATAAGAAGAAACTGATGGAAACTAACTTGTAAAACAATCGCTGTGTCTTTGGAGTTACCCTATGTAAGTAAGATTCCTAGTGTTTTAAAGAGATACCCATACTAATGAGTTGATTTAGAAGTCAGAGTCCTTCAATACCTTTTTTTGGATAAATCATCTAAAATTCATCAAGAACTAAAGCAAAATTTTACTATTAACTTTCTATTTTCTGCTTGCCTAACAAAAGCTTTTAAAGCATTTAGGAGCTCTATTTGGAAAATAGGAATTTGTAATTCTAAAGTATTAACAGTCTGGAAATGCGAGATTCCTGGGGACTCCTACCTGGTGATCTATTTCAACTTCTCCTCCAGCCATACATTTGCACTGAGCTTGGAAAGCAGTTCACTGTTACTTTTACATTATCAAGTGCTAATGTGTGAAAGACTTTTATTGTGCTTTTACTACTCATGTGATTATGTGGTATCTTAGTTTTTTTCAGAGACTTGCGGATACTGGACATCAGGAGGTCAAGTACTATGTTAAAAGCTTAGGCCAATCTATTTATATGACTGCAATAAAGAACATATTCATTTTACTTATATTACCACATGGCTTTTCTAAAAGGTCATTTTCAATGGAATATAAAATGCCTTGTGAAACGGCAAGTTTTATGTCATCAACAAACAAACCGTTATGAATAATCATTTTTCATTTACCATCTTCCTTTCTTTAAACAAAAATAACTTGGAGATTTCTTAGAATTATTTAACAATTTAAGATTATAAGGTTCTGTGATCTACTGTATTTGTACAGGGTACAAAAACTGTACAAACTCACATTTTTTTCAGTCAAAAAATATGTACCATATAAAATCATGTTTAAATTCCAGTTAAGAAAACAGGTTAGGTACATTAAATATTCACAGAAAAAAAAATTACAACTTTTTTTCATCTTGGCTTTAGCAAAAAATTTAGTAAATAAACCTGGAATCAATTGCTTAGCCTGGGTTATTGATGTAAACATAAATAATATTATAGGAAGTTACATGCATAAACATAAGCTGATTGCTATGATTTGAGTGGCAATTTATTCTTATCCAGAACATACACAGCAGATCATACAAAAGCGTTTAGTTTAACAAAGGTTGGCTATATATAGAGATATTGGTTAGAATGATCTTAATCATATGTGGTAACCAAGGTTGCATTTTGTTACTGGAATAACAATTTCCTATACAAAACTGAAAACCCTATCAGACATTTTAAAATGAATTTTAACCTTTCTAACCATTAGTTCATGAAGTACAAATCTTGACACAACCATTGTTATCCCTCAGAAATATTAATTTTCCAAAGTATGACCTTATAGTTGAAACAAAGTTTTAAAATGTTCTGTATTCTCAAAGGCCTTGCGATGGTATTATTTTGGGGGGAAAAATGCACCTCTCACAATTACTATAATCAAGGAAAACGGAAAGGTTGAATACAAATACGCAAGGGCAGGCTCTCTGCTCGAGTCTCCCGAAAGCTATCTTTGTTCAGGGTGACAATTCAAATTTTAGCTTAGTTAAGCCTTACACAGCAACCTGAAGATGCCCCAAGTGCTGCACTGGGGGTACCTCCCGGTCATTGCTGGGGTTCTGCTGTCCGGGATGCCCAGAAGGAGGCTCTGCTGGCCTGTAGGTGCACCACCTTCAGCCGCATTTCAGCCTGCTTACTGTGGAATTGATTTTCACGGCTCGTGACAGGAACTGTTTTCAGCCCATGAAAAGGAAGTGGCTGGGGCTGATACTCCTAACACAAACAGCAAATTGCTCCCCAGCTTTCATAGCATTCGAGGTCTGTTACCTTAAGGTTCTAATGGCCTTTTAACAGTGTTTCCAGCTGAGCAGCAGATGTAAAAGATCCTGAACACTGAAAGCGCTGTGCTTTTTTTTTCCCCTTCCCTGAAAGAATCATTTTTTTACAGACATTGTACTAACACTATATCCTAGGATCTATTCAGAGGCATGTCAGAGCTGAACAACTGAAACAAATCTCGGATAAATAGGAAGTATCATAGTGCCATAAATCTGCCACCTTATTAGGCCGTCTGTCCTATATTACCACCCAAGAGAAACTGAGGTCACCAAGGACGCATTTTCACCATTAACAGTGGCCCCGGAGGGTACTGTCACATCAGGGAAAAGATAATTAATGGAATGCAACAAAGCTTCTAAAACTCCCTATACTTTAACTCAAATCCATGTAACCCTAAAAATTATAGCGTATTTCTGAGAGGAGCTCATTTCAGTTTTAGACTTATTGCTGGTCTGCCTCAGTTTCCTTTTCTGTTGTTTTGCGTGCTTTGTTCTCTGTTGGTCACAGCTGTGAAATCTTCCCCAAATTCGCTCTCTGTGGAAAGAACTCAAAGGCCAAGTGGAAAACTTGAATAGAGTTGGTATTTCAGTCTCGTGAACTTTTTTGGGGAACAAAAGGTAGTGGAGCGTAACAGAGAAACCTTGTCGAATTGGAGGCTCTTCCGTTTTAAGAATTAAATAGTATGTCGTTTGGTTTCACCTAGGTCCGCGCCCTGATTCATATTTGCACTTCTAGTAGTAACTAGAAGAGGTAAGAGGAAAAGTAGGTACTTTGTCTGGGGAACTCGCCTGTCACAAAAGCTTCTGAGAGGACCTTTAGCAAATATGTGAACTGCTGCCCATTTGTGTCCCTGAAGTTGAAAACGTACAACACTGCAGCCCTGAGGAGAAGAGGCATTAACTTTCCTCCTTCTCCCTCTCTCCTTCGCTTCTTTAAAAGTTACCCTCTGGGTTTTCTCAGGAGCTCCCACTGGTTGGGTAACAAGAAGAACTATTTTAGTCTGATCTCGTTGAAAATTGAACCCGATCAGTTGATCCCGTTGGTAGCTGTTCCTTGCGTAGAGTGCTTGTGGTGGTACGGTTCTGGCTTCTCTCCTCTTCTTTTTTTGAACCCATCTGTGCTTCAGTTTTTCCTTCTATGGGCATGGATAATATGAGTCTCTCTTCCTATCATTGTGGTTATATTAAATAAATTAACATTCCGTGAAACTCTTAGAATACTACCCGCCACAGAGTAAAGGCCTGCCGGCTAACAAGTAACAGATAAGAAAATCAGTCCCTTAGATGAGGGTTGCAAGTGACGAGGGAGTAGCTGTCTCCCTTTAAAGAAGAAAGCAGGTTGCTTGGACTCCTGCCATGCCTGGGACCTGATGTCTCAGTTTAGTGTACTTGTCCGGCGCTTTTGTTCAGCTTGGGAAGGACCGGTGCATTAAGGTAGCGTTTGCTCTCATGTTAGCCTTTCCGGTCCCAAAGCCTCTCGAGTCTCTGGCTTCTGCTCACCCAGCCTTGCTCACCTGCTGTGGCGGAACCCCGAGGGCTGCAGGAATTGCTGGGCCAGGTCTGTCTGGCAGCATGCACCGCGCAGTCTTGTCTCTGAGGACTGTGCCCCAAAGTGTGCCCCGTGGTGGACGCCAGGTAGCCCACCAGGCCGTCTCTTCGCAGAGTCCCAAACAGAATTTACATCAGAATTCCCGCTTCTCTTCGGCCTCCCCACACTGAGCAAAGCTAGAGAGGAGGACGTGGGGGACTTGGCAGATGTGACCTTCCCTACCCCTCCCTTCTTCACCCTGAGCCCCTGAGCAGCAGTGGGTTTGCTACCTGTCATCCTTCCAGCTAGCCCTCAAGCCATTCAGCCAGATTTAGAGACCTCCTTTCCTAAGGAGGCCATGTGAACGAACTCTCCTGCTCCCTGGAATCTGTAGGCACATGATTTAAGGGAAAACAAGGAAAGGAATCCATTAAGTATTTGCGTACTTCTAAAGAATCTTTGAAACATCAAGTAAGTTGGGAATAGTAGTTCTTTATTTATATGGGAATTTTTGGGCTGGCTGGCAGAGGCTATACCAACCAGAGGATTTGATTCCTTGTTTTGTGCTCACAAGTTGATTACAGTTTCCTTTCTACCTTGTTGAACCCTGGTTTTCTTATGCATGTAAAAAGGAAATAATGTTGCTTGACGTGTGACCTTTTATGCGAGGATTAAATGGCATAATGCCTGTGTACAGCCCGGCAGAGGCAGAGAGAGGTCTCCAAGTCCATGTTAGTTCTGCTTTTCCCAGTTCCCGGCTACGTGTGGAAGGAATGAGAAATCTTGTATTTCTTATTTTGAAGAGGAGAGAAAATCTACTAGGCTGAAGTTCCCACTGTAGGCTTAGTCATCTTTAATTTCTTTTTATGATTCACTTCTGAGAGAGAAGCTCTAATAGAGCCTTGAAAGGTGGTTTTGAAATGCTCTTAAATGTCAAATAGAAAAATCTTTAAAAAATATTTGTATTCTCTTCTTTTGGGTTTTCTACCTGGAAATGGTGCTGAAACTTCTCTCGAAGTTTCCACAGATTTCTGTTGTGCTTACTGAGTGTCTGCCAAATGACCTGTTTCATACACTGCTTTGATTATTTTGATTTGTTTATCTATTTATTTTTCTTTTTAATTGATGTAATGTACATATTTACAGAGTACAGTGTGATGGCTTAATATATATAATACTCAAAACAAAGTAATTGGCATTGTTGTCTCATAGAGCCATAATATCTTTATGTCTGGAAGATTTTGACTCTTGTATTTCTTCTTAAAATACATAACAGGCTATTGTGAACTATATTCACCCACTGTGCTGTGGAAACACTGGCACTACTTTCTTCTATCCTACTGTATTTTGTTATCTGTTATCCATCCTTCCTTCCCCCCACCTACCCAACACCTCCCTAGTAATCACCACTGTTTTCTTCTACTTTGAGACCAGCTTTACTTTCCTCCTTCCTGTTCTGCTCTTCCTTTTCTTCTTCCTCCTCCTCTTCTTTTTCTTCTTCTTTTATTTTTTGACATTCACATATGAGTAGAAATATTGAAAAATTTTCTGTATCTAATTTATTTGAACTAACATGATGTTCTCCCATTTTGTCTATTTTGCCACACATGGCTAAATTTCACTTTTTATGGCCAAATAATATTCCATTGTCTATATACAACATTTTCTTTATCCATTTACCTGCTGATGGACACCTTTGTTGATCCCATATTTTGGCTACCCTGAAGAGTCCTTCAACAAACATGGACATTGACAAACTGGTAATATTTTCCTTGGATATAGAATCAAGAGTGGAATGGCTAGATTATTTGGTAGTTCTATTGTTAGTTTGTTTAGAGACTGCTATATTGTTCTTAATAATAGCATTACTAACCTACATTCCTCTCAGCAGTGTATGAGTTCCTGTTTTTCTTCATTTGCTACTTTTTTCTTTTTTGCTGCTAGCAATTCTGATGGGTTTAATGATATCTCATTGTTGTTTCGATTTGCATTTCCCAGATAATCAGTGTTATGGTGGAGCTCAAGGATGTTCCCCCAAATTTTCATGTGTTCAAAATAGGACCTTTTGGAAGGCAGGTGGATCATGGGGTTGCAGGCCTCATCAGTAGAGTCATCCATTCAAGTATTCAGTAGTTAAATGTGCTGATAGAAGGCGGGGCTGGGCTAGAAGAGACAGATCTCTGAAGGTATGACTGGAAGGATATGATCTTGTCCCTAGTGCCTTTTCTGTCTTTCTTCTCCCCAAAATGAGCAGCTTTCTTTTTAGTGGGCTCTTTTGCCATGATGTTTTTGCCATGAGCCAAAATAAACTCCTTTCAGTCGTGAATACTAGGCATCATGTCCCAGCAACAGGAGTGCAACTAATACAATAGTGGTGTAGAGAATTTTTTATGTACTCGTTGGCTATTTTAACTCTTTTCAAGTCACTGGTTCTTAATCTGGAATGTGAGTCAGAATCACCTGGAAAGCTTGCTTGGACATGGGCTGTTGGGCTCCAGCCTGGGAGTTTCTCATTAATAGATCTGAGGCAAAGCACCCAATTCCATGTTTCTAACAGGTTCCCAGAGGAAGCTGGTGCTGTGGCTCCTGGAGTATGGTTTGACAGTCAGTGTCCCAAAGTTGAATCTCTTAACTACTGTCAAATTGCTTTGTTCTCCACTGGCCCGAGAAAAAATTTCAAATATCTTGCTTTGATGTTCAAGAACTCAATCTGTTTCTAAGTTACTTCCATGATTCTTTTTCAAGAAATTTCCATCTGCAAAAACTTTTCCATGAACATTTTCTTCTAAATTCATCATTTGTTAAAACTCAGGACAGTGCTGGTTTGGCCTCTCCACTTTACCAAGCTCAACCTACCTACAATGGTTTTGTTTCCCAAATTTGCCTCTGAGAAATCTGAGGGTATTCTCTCATAGATTTATCCCTTATGCACATTGCTCGACCATAGTAGTTACTCAATAAATAATTAAATTCTTAATTGCTATTATAAATGAAACGATTTTCTGCTCTTGTGATTGTTTTTGCCAAGCAGGCTTTTCAGAAAACTTTGAGTAAGATCAAAATCAAATCATGGTGTAGAAAGATACCCTTATATTTCCTTTGGAAGACTGTTACTGATAAGCTATATTAACTGAAGTTGGTGGCAATCAATTTGAGAAATTATAGACCAGCGGGGTATATTGTGTGGAGCATGCATTTTGTTGCTTTCATTTTAGATTAAAGCCTAACATTTCTCCCGATGGAGCACAGCCATATATAGCTACGTGTCTATCAAAATGTTTTTCCAAAACGTGGCATATTTAAGCTATCACTGACAGCAGTTTTCAAATACCTGAAAAGATTAGAAAAGTTAAATGTAAAGAGTACTTTAAATGGCAGTGACATTTCCTGGAAGATAAAGAAATTGATAGAAAGGAGAGTTAGTTTAAACAGTCAGGCCTAGGTATAAAGCAATCAAATTGTACTGCCTTTGGAATGATCTATTTATGGCGGAGGCTTTGAATAATAAATTGTGCTGCTGGCATGTACATAGGAACCACTTGTAATTTTGTGAATTCCATTTTTAGCTGTTACCTACTTGGGGCCTCTTATATCTGTCAGCACAGGTCAGTAAAAATTTATTTTTAATTGCTTGGTTAAAAGAGAAGCACTCACAGTTTCGCTGCCCTTGAGATCCACACAGGGGAGTTGAAGACAGACATCTAGATGAGTCACTTCAGTGTGATGTGAGGGGTGGATTGATAAAGGCATTGGGAGCTAGAAGAGGGGCGGGTAACTCACTGGGAGGAGCAGGTAAGAGGAAGGAAGAGGAACCATGAACTAAGGATTTGGAAGTGCTTTATGCCCTTTTGTAATTTATTTCTTATATGGTAATAATTGTTCTTTCATATAAGTAGATGTATGCACACCAACTGTGCAGTAAAAAGGTGAATTCCCTTATCATATGGGTCATGCCTTAGGAACTCCCTAAGCAGTGGATGACTAGTTTATTGTGTTTTGTTTTGTTTTTGCAAAACTGTCAATTGATCTTTGTTCAAGTGGAAAGAACATCCATCTATCCTTAGGAATTTATGTAAAAGTACCAAGAAATATGTTTAATCCCAAGGTATCTTAGTTCCTACAAGTCTAGTTAAATTTCTAGAGAAACCCTGGTGGGGGGGGGAGATCACATTTGTATATACAGTTATCCCTGTGAAAGATATAGCTTTCAATGGCAGTAACTCTCCTACTTCAGGGGCACACATTTGTTAGCAAAAAATTAGCAGGCTGTGTATTTTAAAGATTCACAGACATCAGGTTACTCTCTAAACTATGTATGTTTGCATAAAAAGACATATAAATATTTTGATAATTCTAGATGACACTAATGGTGTGGCTGTTTTTGGCCAAAGGAAACTAAAAAGAATAATTTGTATTGTGAATCCCTTTAACTAACTTTCTTATGTAGGTGGTGCAGTAAGTAGTTCCAGACGGAGAAAAGGTGAAAACAGGTTGGCTTTTTTTGTGCCCTTTATGATCTGCCTTGGTTCTATATTTTCTATCCCATTGACAACTGTGAAACATTTAAAATCTTGTGCTGTTGCAGTTTACATAGGAAGATGTTTTAAGCTAGTTCTGGAATTATTTTTTGAAAAATGGAGGATTCCCACTTGAAAACAAATTGAAAATTTTTTCTTTCTGTAAAAGCCTCCGTTTCCATGTGGGAAAAAAATCCCTCTTAAAAGTAGCAGCTGAAAAAGCAAACAAAGAAATAAACAAAAATCTAAGAAGACAGAACACACTAATCTAAATTGTAAAATATGTCTCCTTAGCTCAATAGAGATTTAGCTGTTGGGTGCAAGTAAGTCTTATTTATGGAGCTGGTGAAGCACCAGGACGCTTCTGGGTCTGTGCTCTCCAGAAGGGTCTGTCTGCACACTCTATGCCCTAGTAGGCAGTGTTACTCTGACACACAGGACTCAGATATGTTGCAAAACAAACACCTGTCTTTGCAGAAGGTAATAGTTGAAGAAATAAGTGAATCCCAGAAATGGTTGTAAAGAAACCACCACTGTTATCCTAGATTCTGTTTCTGTTCATGAAATTGATCCATCTAAATTAGTATTTCTTTCTAAAACTGTTAAATAGCTTGGAGTTTATTTTCCCTGTTTGAATTCATACTCTGAATGTGTGTATTTCTTTGTGTGGTGTGAACACTGATGCTTAGAGCTGTCCGAATATTTCTGAACGGAAGAGTTGTAACATTGAAGGTTTTGTGTTTGCTTCCCAAATGGTAAACCGAATTCCTGGAGGAAAGATGTACCATTCTGTCAAAAACATTGACCGTGTATGCTTGGGACCCTATTTTTTTTGGACGGTGGACCTACTTCCTAATCTGGAAGACGTTACATATGTAGAAAGTGTGTTTCTTGTGGTTGCAGGGTATGTTTGTGGGTTCACTACTCACCACAATAAATAATAACTTAATAAAATTGTGTTAAGGTCTAATGCATTTCAGTCATGACAGACATATTAAGTTTTCTAATCTCTAAAGGAAGTTTCTCTCTTTCCTTTAGACAAATGAGACAGAGACTGATGACACTGATTAAAAGGTGCTTTCCTGTGGACAAGCGAGATCATCATTTCTTTTCCTCTAAAAAAGGGTGGATTTAGTAGGAATAATTCCACCACCCTATTACTTCATGTTATATTTTATTTAAGCATTTTCAGAGCAGTAATCACTTTTTAACCTGTTTTTACAAATAAGAAATATAAATATGAATATCTGGTGTAAGTCAGTAGATCCCTGTTAGTGTATAAACTCCTAAATAAAGGAAAAGCTTTCAGTGACTGACCCAGATTTGATACACATGAAATGAATACATAATGATACAAGCACAGTGTGCATATGTATGTGTATGTACATGTGTGTGTATGTGTGTAATGATACACACATATTTGATATACATATAATGAATATACCAAATGGTGGCAAGGACCTAGACTTTCATTTGCCTCATTGTAAATAATCAGCCTAAGATATATTTTCTCTGGTATGAAACACATTCTATATTTTATTAGGCATATGCTAACATCTACATGCTATGTTGGCATTTTCATTTCTGCAGAACTTTTTCTTTTTGAGCACATGAACTCCTCGCCCTCCAGAATTTCACTGTAGGAGGGTACGTGGTGCAAGGTATTTCCTATTGAGACCAATGTCAAGATCTACCACATAAATTAGCATTCTAAAGGGTGAAGTTTATATTTAGAGCAGGTCTAGCTAAGCATCATACTTTTATTGTTTCTACCCTAATTTTCAGAGTGAAATCTTCCTACATTTTATCTATAATTTGCTTCTCAAAAAATCATTGTTATAAAATCATTACTTTTACAGTAGGTGTGTAATGCTCTATTCCACTGATCTTTTTTAAAAAGATGAAATAGACTATCTCTTTTCTTTTTTCTTGCTATAACAAAAGTATCAAATGATTGACCTTTCCATAGCATTGAAGGTTGCCCTTTAATAAGATGAAACAGAATCGAGATAAATCATAGATATAGTGAGATGGTTAAAAATGTGCTTCATGTTAGAAAACTGACTTGCATATAATAAAAGAGAAAATTTATTGAGCTTTCTCTGCATCCCATGTACTTTGTAGCATTTTTGTAGTATCTTGCATAATTCTTGCAAAATCTTTTCATCATAGGTATAATTATTCATGACTTACAGATGAGAAAACTGAAGCAGAGAGAGAATCATAAAACGTGTTCATGGATACAGGTGGTAAGCAGGTGAGCCAGGCAGATTCTAAAACCCATGTACTAAATTTCTATGTAGGTGAGTTTTATTATTTTCATCTTAAGTGAGAAAATTAACTTTTTCTATGATTATGATTTTTTTTCAAAATTAATGAACTATGTACTATGAATTGCAGTCTTTCCAAATACTAGCAAGTGTGTAACTCTAAGTTATTAGGGAAGGTTAGAAGTAAAAAAAAAAAATCCCAGTGCTAAGACATTGTTAGAATCTTCTGGTAAGAGTGTGTAATAATTTATTATTTGTGTATATTTTTGAGTCATCCATATACAAATGTGCAGTCGTGCATTGTTCATTATTCTGGCTATTTACATCTGAATGCCCTTTCTAGTCCTGAGAAATCCTGGTCTTTCTGAGTCTCACTAGGTGGCAGAGCTCAATGCAGTTACTGTGCAGGAGCTGAAAATGGCAGATACATAGCTTCCCAGTCCCCTGTTTATTCAGGAAGTTGGGCCATGGCCTGTGCTGTCTCGGTCTTTGCATTGGCTGCTTGTGACTCAGAGCAGGAGGGACAGTGGCCTGATGGAACTTAGAGAGGTTCCAGCACCTTCCTTGAGTACCGTGTGTTGAGGATGATGGAATGGATTGCTCTGTGCCAGGAAGTACTCACTGTCTAGAACGATGCCCTTTTGGGAGATCTTGGTTTGGTGTTGGCTATAGTATCGGCAGAAACTTCACTTGTTTCTTCTTGTCCTCTAACCCCAGTTCTTCACTCCCTGTCTTCTAATCCTAGCTCTTCACTCCTCGGTTCCTATCAATAAACGCCTTTCTACCTGCAGTGGCTTCTGTTGAATGCGACGAAGTGTCCAGTGTGGGGATGAGAAGCCTAAAAACCATATAGTACATTTAGTGAAAAATTAGCTCCATGCCACTACCAGAGCGGGAAAATAATGGCAGGTAGCTGGCTGATGCCAGTGAGTACAAACACTTGTGGCAGAGATGCGATTCAGTAGAGTTATTGTTAACCTTGGGTCCTGCTTTAGAAATTGATTCCATTTTCTTTGAAATTTCCTTTCAACTGTGGTTTCTTGCTCTATGTCTGTGTTTCTAGTTCATGCTCATGAAGTACTTAAGAGTGAACCCACACCTGATATTCTGTTGAGTTTCCTTCAGAAGAAATCTTTTTAGGAATGACTTCCAGAGCAGGTCTTGGGTATTCAGGACTGAGTTATGCAGTCTGGAGGTGTTTGAGTTCTAGGAATTGAACCATCTGAGAGATAAAAGGAGACAGGCAAAAAGTTACAGGGGAAAATAATTGTAGATTGATTTATTACTGTGCTTCCTAGGAACAGGTATCAATTTTTCTCAGAAGTATATTTTAATATGATCCTCAGGCAGGGTATTTTGATTGCACCTTATTGTGCATGGACATACTTCTGACTGTTTAGTCTATTGTGGGACTATGTCTCCTTTATTCTTTGGGGTTTGTTGGATTTTTTTCTCCCCTTTCTCTTTTTCCCAGGCAGAGAGTCAGATTGGAACTATAGGGAATGGAGTTATTTCTAGGCAGATGAGAGCTGTCTCATCTCACCAAGTAAGGATTGCAAGTAGAATGTGCTGACCTTCAGGTACTTGGGAATCTAAAGTGTATGTAAGATATATACAAAACTCAAGCTGATTGCTTCTCCATTTTATGACTCTTGTGAAATAGAATGGTCAATTCCAGTGTATGGTTTGGTAGAGTGGTGAGGTTGCTATTACTTCAATCCAGTCACTTGATATCACTGCTTACTATATGTCTTCATTTCTGCTGTGTGACCCGAAAAGAAATAGGAGGATCAGACAGAAATTACATAAAAATTAATTTTGAATTGCCAGGTGTATTGGCTTTGATATGACTTTCTTTTGGGTATGTACAAACATCAGGAGAGTTGAAGATTTTATAGTATGAAACTAATGATAATGAGGTACAAATAAGAAGGAAAAATTGCAAATGTTTGTTATGATCCTTAATGTATTCTTTCATTGCTTATGTGGAGGACATAAAAACTTAATCATTAATTTCTTGTTTCAATAATGAGGCCTTCATTTTAGTAAATTGTAACTTGTAGAAGTCATTTTGCTGAGGACATTCAGTATATACCAATATACTAGTAACTTGAGAATTACCTAAGAGTTCAGTGATTTTAACTTTTAATCTAGCTACCATTTTTAAAGAATTGTACTAATACCATTTACTTTGCCGAATTTTCATAAAATAATTAGCCATTTGGCATTTCCACTGAATTTATAGAGTACCTAAAATCTGGAAAAAGTGGGACAGTACCTCAGTGTCAGACTCTCTAGAAATTGATTTTTAAGACTAGGAAGTTTCAAAATAAATTTTATTTATAATACTCCTGGGACTTTTTATCCTCACCTCTTAGATGAATGTCTTTATTATTGCAATTTATCAGTAAGGGGCTATTTACTTCCACAATTTATAATAATATTGATCAGTACCCAGAACATTGTTACATTTAAATCACATTGCAGGACCCGTTGCCAAAGCATCATCCTACATGGGCAAAATCAAGACAAGATCCAACATTTATTTTATTGTAGACTGTGGCTTTTGAATCTCTCAGATTATTTTTGTGGTGCTGTTGTTAAAAAAAAATTCTGAAAGCTAGTCATCTAACAGGCACATGAGGAGTATTCTTAAAACAGTAGCAAACAGGGCCATAAAAATATTTTGTGGCAGGGCTGGGGATTTAGCTCAGTGGCACAAGCACCTGCCTGGCAAGCGCGAGGTTCATGAGTTCAATCCTCGGTACAAAAACAAAAGCAAGAAAATTTGTGGGAATAGTATTTTGAGCAATGTAATAGTCACCATGATAAAATTAGAATTTGACGATTGCTTTTTTTTCCTTTTCTTTTCTATGTAGTCTATTGGTTTAATTTCTGGTATATCTGTATACACTTCTGTGTATTTTCAAGATGGGTGGGAATGGACCATTGCCTTTTTATACTAATAATTGCCTTTCCCAAGCCCCTTGATATGTAAAGCAAGTTCCTTCACTAATAATTTTTCCAGAAACAAGGGGAAGTCTATTATTCCTGCAGACCCAAGGACCAGGAGCTGTTACCACGTCTTCAGTTCCCCTTTAAAAGCTGTGTTGATTACTGTGTATTCTTCGTTCCTTCTTCGTGCAACACCAAGTTCATCAGGTGTGGGCAGTTAAGGAGAAAGGTGTTTTTAGGAGCCTGGTGCCAGAATCAAGAGGAGGGAGCTGGAAGCAGGAGTGATTGCAGGAATCGTCATTTATGGTAGGAAACATTGAAATTGTTCAGTCTGTACAGATTAACAGAGTTGTTTCTTTTTAGATTTTCCTAGGCGTCCCAGTTTCCTAGCATACTTCTTAGCGGTTAGTCTCTGCAAGTTATACGAGCATTGACTATGGATTGACAATGAATTCGGCTTTCTGTGTTAGTACATTTTCCTTTACGGTTTATTTGAAACAGCTGGGTCTACATGCAGCGTGATTAGTGCTTTTAACATTCTAAGGAATTAAAGGAAGCCAGCACACATATTCCACTTCTAGATAAATAAATTTTGTAATTTGTTTGCATGAAAAATAAAGAGCTTCCATATTCCTAGGGAAATTGGTGTGACTCCGCCACTCCAAAGCTCTCTGAGAAACAAGGTTGAAGATCTGAAGCTCCTCCAGGGGTAGGTTTATGCAGTTTCAGTTGTTTCACGTGCACTTTGCCCAGGGTAGGACAAACAGATAAGCCTCTTAACTGGTGGATTAAACTGATTATCTGCACACTTTTGAGGTGTTAACCTGGGGTTTAGTGGAAAATGTTGAGGACAGGCAAATGTTGCTGGGGAAAAGCAGATTAATAAAGATGAAATCACTTTGGCCTTTCTGGGGTAATTCTCATTCATTCTCTCTCCACACAAAAATGTATATATTGTACTTGTTTAAACATAAAGTTGCTAATGAGAGTGCTGATGTTGAAGTCAGGGTACATAGACCCCTGCTTAAAATTCTGCTGACATATTAATGACTGTAGAAAAAGTGGCCCTCAACCCTCAGCCTTACATACTTTTGGGCAAATTTTTGGGCCCTTCCACTCTCCCACAACTTGTTCTTGGTTTATAGTACTTTCTCCAAGCCAAAATAACATTGACCTGCCTTAAGTCCACACTTTGGGGGGGCTGTGGTGGCAGTTACTCTAGGGACAATGAGGAAAAAAGTGTAGGTTCCAGAAAAAGAACTGGTGGAAGAGAGCAATTTTAAAAACGGGTGAGAATTGGGATCCTTTCACTCCAGGTTATACTGAAGTCTTCTCTTGAGCAGAAATGTGATGAGAGGTCAGAGCCCACTGAAACTGAAATACTTGGGATGTCATGACAAAACCTTTCAGATGTTTTCATTTTTAAAGACTTATTTAAGAATCGGTAATACAACTATATTCAAGTGATACAAAAGGATTGGCTTTATCAAAAACAATCATTTTTTATAGGCAATTTTGATCCTTTCTTTGACAGTTTCTCTATACACACATATTTACATTTTGTGTATTAACCCAAATGGTGCCACACTGCATACATTTGCATGCAGACATTTTCCTACTTAATGTATTTTTGCGCTTCATTTCACTTCAGTGCGTCAGGACTTCGCACCCTCCCCCTCTCTGCACAGGTTGCATTTTACTTTAGCATACAACTTTACTGTACTTGATTTTAAGGTTTAGATCTAAAGTACCTCCTCCCCAAAGCCTCATGTGTTTGGAAGGTAATTGGCTCATGAGAGCATTGCATCATATGAATTTACAAGGTAGGCTTACAGTGGCGGCCTGCAGAGCCAGGTATGGAAGAATGCAAAAGGGCTGTCTGTGTGCTGGGTGGCAGAATG
>RJWT010006954.1:0-28291 GCA_004365215.1 Cuniculus paca | reverse complement strand
ATAAGAGATAGTAAATAAACAAAGACCATCTTATCAATTGCACTATTGTAATATTCTATACACGAATCTGTATTTAGAACACATGTATTTTTAATCACAATTTTTAATGCTCAGCAAGGTGTCACAATGAATAGCAATCAATAAAATGAAGTTGCAATCTACCAAAAAATTATGAAAATTAAACTAATTATGATTTGTATAGGGCAATGGACATCAAAGTTGAAATTAAAGTATATTTTTATGATAAATTTTAGGAAAACAATTGAGATTATATATACATTTGTCACACTGTAATGAAGGAGCCATAAATAACTAATTTTGCTGATGACTTTTCAAAAGAAATGAAATTGCTGAGCATTGTCATCAGCAGCCTGGATGTCTTACAATAGTTTCAGTATAGTCACCTCCAACTTTTTTAGTGCTAGATTAGTCCATGTTCAGGTCCTGTCTAGAATGGTATCGTGTAGAAATGTATTTGTAGAAGTATACAGAGGGACTTTTTAGGTTGGCTTACAAGATGAGAGATGGGAAGGTCCATGAGGGCCATCTTTGAACCAAAGACCTGGACAATACAATCACTGTTGAAGCTAAGTGCTGTTGAACAAAATGAACTAAGGATGTGGTGCCAGTCCGAGGATGAAGGTTTGGAAGCTCCCTGCAGGTTTGCCCCGGAGTCTGATGTCCACAGGTGACAGCAGCAAAAGATGGACCCAGTCAAGCAGAATAGAGCTCCTTAATGTGTTTCAATTTTCACTTTCTTCTTTTATTCCATCCAGTCCTGTTGGATGGTGCCATTGACAATTGGATAGGTCTCCCTCCTCAGTTTGGTGGCCTACATGGAAATATCTGGAAACATCCAACAGAAACACCTAATCTGGTAGGTGTCCCTTAACCCAGTCAAGTTGACTTTCACTAGTAGTTACAAGAAACAACAAATTTATACAAAAAGAAATAAAATAACAGCAGTAGCATCAAAAGAATATAGTGCTTAGGGGAGAGATGTATACACTGAATAGTATCAAAATTGACAAAATAAATTTAAGGAGAAATATATAAATAGATATTCTATTTCATGGATGGAAAGAATTAATATTGTGCATGTATGCACACTATCCAAGCAGTCTACAGATTCAATGAATTCTTCATAAAAATCCCAATCACATCTTTCAAAATATAGAAATCCTTAATTGTGCATGGAAATATAAAAGACCCAGAATTTCCAAAGCCATGTTGAGCAAGATACTTGAAAGGATCAGATCTTTAGAATTCAAACTATATTATAAAGTTATAGCAATTCAAACAAAATTGTACTGGCATAGAAACAGACACATAGCCCAACAGACAACAGAGCTCATAATAAGCCTACTTATATACAGTCAGCTAATATATGATCAAGATACCAAGACACACAGTGAGGAAAGTAGTCTCTTCAGTCAGTAGCATTGAGAGACCTGGATGTCTACCTGCAAAAGAACAAAATTGGATCCTAATCCTCACCAACACACAAAAATTAGTTCAAAATGTATTGAAGATTCAATGGATGACACAAACTAAGATTTCCAAAGGAAGTTTCACAACCTCAGGCTTAGCAGTGATTTTTTTTTTGACATAACACCAGAAGTACAAGCAAGCAAATCGCAAGCCAAAAAATAAATAAATAAAGAGTGAGAGAGAGAGAGAGAAATAGCTCAGTGGCACCATGTCAAACTGAGAATTTAACATATGAGGAAGAACTGTGACGCAATAGTAAGAAAAATAAATATAATAGTTACATTAAAAATATTAAAAGGACTAAGGTAAACGTTTCTAAAAAAGAGACAGTGGTCAAAAGCAGATGAAAATGCTCTCAACAACTTTACTAATCATCAGGGCAACAGAGGTCAAGTCAACATGAGCAATCGTCACACCTGCCAGGATAGTGACTATGGAAAATCTCTATAGGTAATGAGTACCAGTGAGGAAATGGAGGAAGACAAACCCTTTTACACTGTTGGTGGGAATGTAAAGTGAAACAGATACTACAGGAAAAACTGTGGAGTCTCCTCAAAAAACTAAAGACAAAACTACCATATACTCCCAAACCCTACTTCTAGATATCTGTCTAAAAATAAAATAGATAACTGAAAAATAGCTGCACTCCTGTGTGCAATTACAATGTTATTTTCAACAGCCAAGATCTGAAAGCAGCCTAAGCACCCATTGAGGAAGGAACAGACTCGCCCATACATGCCCGCAGAGCTTTCTTTCCTAGTGGACTAGGTCCTCTAACTGCAGTCTTGGTGACATATTGCAATTAATGATCTCACTGTGGCATTATTTGTCATCCCAATTTGGGGAAGAGTAATTTGGAAGCCATACCTGGCATAGATTCTATGAGCACATTTTATTCCATTATAGCTGTACAGTTGCAACAGAAAACTATATTTTGTATTTTCCAAAACAAACTATTAATGACTTATAGTTTATCATAAAAATTTCTTGATTATTCATATTTGAACAAATTGGTAATTAATGTGACTCTTAAAAACAAAATATTCTTTTATTATTTATTTTCAATAAAGCATGAGATATTTGTGGGAAAATCATGCTATATTATTCTCACATATTTCTGTTTGGAAAGTAGAGTTTATGGAGATTTCCCTATACCTCAGTAAGTATAATTTACAAAATGGAAAATGCTGAAAACACTGCTGGGCTGCATTTCTAGGCGTGAAAGAGGGTGCAAGACGACGAAAGACACAAAACAAATTCAATAAATAGGCTATTTATTTTAAATACTCCAGTCATTACCATAAAGTAAATTAAGAAACATTGAAATAACCTAAGCTGTTCTAACATCCTGCTTATCGTAATGTATTGTCTCACTATCATTTTCAAATAAAGACACTGGAAATAGTGTCTGCAATCTACGTTTTTGATCCGCCTAAATAGCTGCTGGCTTCAGCAGTACATTAATGCAAATCTAATGTACCTGCTGGTATGATTAGCTGAATCAAATGATGGCATTTAAGTAACACCTAAATAATCTTAATTAGGATCTTCAACTCATCTTAGCACTTAGAACTCTACAGATGGATAGTCTTAATTATCAGCCTTTTGATTAGGATAACAGCCCTAATCAAGTTGATGTAGGCCTGATAGACAGGGTATCAGTAAATTAATGACTGCCGCCAAGTGCGAGCACAAGCAAAAAAGAAAAAAAAAAAAACAGAACTGTTTTCTAAGAGACAGGATGACGTCTACGCAAAGGAATTGACATTGTTAAGAAGGGGATCCGAATACAGACTCCTAGACTGAGATGAATGTTACCATATCCAGGTATACTTGAGTTCTACATTCAAGAGGGCTATGTGATTAGTTTTATAGTTCCATCAAAACAACTTAATGCAGGCTAGCCGGTGTGTCCAAATTTAATACTGCAACTGGGTCACATCAAATGGATTTGGTTGGTATGAGCTAAAAACATTAGAAATGCCTCTCTTATGATAGAAAATATGAGGTGGCAATGTGAAACGCAGAAAAATGTCAAATATTTTTACTTACTTGTTTCTCCAGAAATAGTATTCTTTCTGAATTTTAACTTTCAAATTACACACTGCCTGATTAATTAGGTATCAAGCAACGCAGAGGAGTGTTTTCTTGTTGTTGGTTGTGGATTCCTTGACTTCAGAACACTGCTAATATTTAATAAAGAGAAAATAAAGCCAGCACTGGGTTTACATGTTTTTCACAGAACTGGGAATTGATGTGGAACTGATTACAGGGAGCTTTCGCTTATTTTCATCTTGGGCTGGCCACACCAGGTCTTCAAAGTGCAGGATGCTCACCCTTTTAGCAGCTACTCACAATTCTCCAGTATGACCTCGTATCTCTGCTCCTCAGACCACACCCCTTCTGACTCCTCTCCCTTTTTCTCTTTTAGAGACCTTTCTTGACATTTCAACTTCTTGCTCTTCTTGCACCATCTCGTCCTCGAGCATGAGTCCTGTTACTCCAGTGAATCTTCCCTGGCCTCGCGCCCCTCCCTGAATTGGCATTTAGTTCAGGGTCCTGATTCACATTTAGAAGCTGGCAGCATTGATGAAGGTGCTTTTAACTCCCAGACCAAAAGCACAAGACAGCAATTGGGGTCTAAGCTGAGAGAAGCTAGCAAGCCACCTATTTATCACTGTTTGGCATTACGTACATTAAAAATTCACTACGTTGGTTGGGCAATTAGGAATTCACCAGGTGTTTGCAAATTATATAAATGATGCGTGTTTCGAAGAAGTATGCTTAATATTTTGTGTTTAAACATCTTATCCTAGCAATATTAATAATGATATATATAGTAATTATACATGATCCCCTTCCCTTCACATGAACACACAGTGAGAGGTTTCTCCATGCAAAATCACACACGCCTCTTCTGCTCATTTATTCTTGATGTTTTCCCAGCTCTTGAGAAAGGAGAGCTGTAGAACCCACCGCTGACACTCACGCCATTGCACAGCCAGATCCCTGACTTCCTTCTCCTTGGCCAGCTTCTCTGCAGATGCCTCATCTTTAGATGGCTTCACAGCTGCACCCGGTGTGCAGGATAAAACTGCTCTCTTACTCTGCTTGGAGTCAGCAGCACCCCCCAGTGTGTCCACTTGTGTCTTCAACCCTGGTGCCTCCCACTTTTCGCTACCCACATCCTTTAATGCCTTCTGGATGTTCCCCACTGGGTACAGCTATAGGATTTACAATAAAGCATGTTTCAGTCTACATCCATGTTCTGCATTCTCTCCACCAAATGCCATCATTCAAACTCAAGAGCCTTGCGACGGTCACTGTCTTCCCCTCACTTTTATCTCCAGTAATTTGCCTCGGTCTCCGAACTCTGCTTCCACATGACCATAGCTGCTGTTTCTTTGGGGCTGTCTGCCTGGGTGACCATGCTTGGCTGCCCCTTCTCACAGTGTCCCCATCGCATTCCTACCAGGCTTTCCCACAGTCTCTCCATCCTAGAGTCAGCCTTCCCTGATGCGCAAATTCAGCTGTCACACACTGAACCAACCACCCCGTAGACAGCAGGATGGAGCTCTGAATGTTCTCCAGCCCTGTCAGCAAACACGTGCCCGACACTGCCTGTCTGGCTGCTAGGAAATCTCTCTCCCATTTCCCGATTCCTCCATCTCTAGCTCTTTCTCGCCTGATGTCCTCCATCCTTTTCCCGTCCTGAAACTTACACTCAGATTTAGCCCTCCTCTCTGTACCCCATTCGGATTCTCACTGGCACTGTGAACGCTCTTCCCGTCTCTGCAGCATCTCCGCATGTTTAGGGGCATTTCTGAGCTGACGCTCTAACTCCTGGGTCTCATTTGGCGTAGCAAAGTTAGGTTTTTTCACTTCTACCAATTGCCTGTCTGTCAACTAAAGGTAGGAAGATTTTTTGACTCTACTGATTTAGTGTTGGTAGTGCTGCAATCCTCATGTCATTTGAGAAATTATGTCTAATTGTAGTTTTTTGGCTAAGAGAGTAAGTCCTGATTTTAGCACATTCATTACTTTATCTGTGCAAGATTGACTCTAGAAGTCCCAGTGGAAACGAAAATCCATGGATGTATATAAATCCATTATATAAAATAGCGTGCTATTTATATATAATTTACCCACCTGATTCTATACACAATAAATCATCAGTTGATTAATTCTACTACCTTATGCAGTGTCAAGGACATGTAAATTGTAGTGATGGTATGGTATTTAGAGGATAATGACAAGCCAAAACCATTTTTACCTATTCAATACAGATGCAAGTTTTGGTGGAATTTACAGATGAAGAATCCATGAATTTTTAAAGCCAATGGCAACTGGAAAAGTTCTCCACTCTTTGTATTCATTTTCTACATGGGAGTTGTTTGAAAAGGACAGAAAATGATAGATTTGTTAAAAATGTTAAACTGAAGGAAAATTTTAGTATGTTTAAATTATTTATTCTCAAATAAACAGCCAAGTATTGCAGGGAACTAACAAGATGAACGAACTTTAAGAATTATTGCATGTCTTTCTCCTTTAATGACTATTGACAAGTTGTCTTCACATCTGTTTGGCTTATAATCAGGTATATTTTTCTGTTTACAAAAAATGTTGAAACGACAGTAGCATTGAAAGCATTGTGTGTTAGTGATTTATGCCTCCTTATGATTTCCTGGGAGTCTATCTAGGCCTTGCAAATTGGTGCATAATTGTCATTGGTCTTAATTAATAATCTGATCATATCAACATTCTTGTCAAAACCTTTCATGATTTCCCATTCACTAATTAATTAAACTTGAACTCAATCTGTCACTTACAACAAGATTCAAAGCCTGCCCTAGACTTTCTTAAGCCCTCTCTCCCACTGATCTCGCTGAGTATGGACTTGAATCTGTATTTTTATTTATTAAGCACACATCTGGCACTTTCCTTCCTCTATACTCTTTTATACATAGTTTTCATCCAGAATGTCTTCTCCATTCTGCATCATCATTTTTACACCCATAGTTCAGGATCCACGTTAAATGTTTTCTTCCTATGAATCACATTGAAATGTCTTCCAGAATATGATATATGACTCTAGATCCCAATGTTATTTATTTATATTTCCCTTGTTTATGATTCTCGGTTCGGCATCTACAAAGAAGCGTTTTCTGTGCAGATAGAGACTATATGACATCTTTCTTTGTGTTGGGTTTTGTCTTTTCCGCAGTCCTTGTAAATCCCATGGCATCAAGAGTACGGCAAGTGGTTCTTATGCATGTAAGAAAAGAAGAATGAATAAGCACTGTAATATAAATGCAGAAAATGTCCTTAAGGTTTTGATAAAACAGTGTACTAAGAAACTTTCTGTAAACCCTACAAATGATAACTCCAAAAATTACACTAGAATTTAGATCCTTGAAAGCATAATTTTTATTTTGAAGGTAAAAATGAAAGTGATTAAAAATGATCTCTAAAATGTAAAACAAATGGAAAATATAAATTCTTTTTTATCTCACATCTTATAACCATATAATTCGACATAGATAAAATATTTAATGAATGAATGACTAATACATGCATTAAGAGGCACAGAAAAATTTATAATCTAATAGTTCTTTACAATTTAACATTATAAAAAAGGGATAGTTTATATTCTCAAAGTTGAACAAAAAAAATGGATGGCTAAATATTTAAAATTAATCATAAAATAACATTTTTAAAGGTGGAAAATTCTTATAATGCAAATTTTAAAAGGCACAAATATGCTACTGAAAAATTATTGGGAGATTTTCCCTAAAAAGTGAAATTAATATTATATAAAAATAATCAACCCAGTGAATAACCAGAGAATGAATGAAAGAAAACAATCTTTAAAAATTTTTTTTCTAATATTAACAAATATTTAAATAGGACAAAAATTTGAATATTGGCAGAAATTTTTACAAGTGAGCCTGAAACCCTATCAGGTACTCAAAAAATCTGCAACAGACAAAAGGATATTGCTTGATTCAAAGATATAGACATTATGTCACCTTAATCAAAGCACAAACTGAGAAAATCAATGACCAACAATATCCAAGAATTCATCCTATCACAATACTGTCACAAATAATGTGAAAAAATTATGTTGTCAACATGTGCCCATTACAACAACCTCCCAAAAATTAAGAAATTGTAAACAGTCTAGCTATCCTTCAGCACACATTTGGTTTAATGGTATATTGAAGCAGTGGTAATTGGAAATGATTTTTGATTGTCAAAGATGACAGCAATTTCTGAAAGAATAAGGACTTACTGAGCAGAACTCAAAATAGGTGACTCAGAGATTAATTTTGCAAATATATGCAAGATTGGGAGGAAATGAAAGGAAAGAAACTTACTGAATATTTTCTAAGTGTTAGATGCTTTATTTAGCTCATTTATTTCACTTTCATTAGCATTATAAGTGGTTAAATGGCTGGGGGCTCACAACCACCAAGCATGGAAACCAGGTTACAAATAAGGTCTAATTGATTGCAGGGAACGTGATCTTTGTTCACCACCCTGAACTTTGGTGCAGCGCCAGCTCGTTTTATGAGGTATTCTTTTCTCACCCTGACCTACGAGCTTCCTAAATGAAACTGATACTTCTATCCAACCTTATGCTAATCTCTACAAGAGTAACTGCCACTGATTATCCTTTTCCTTTCCATTTTAGAGTCCAGTCTGGAAGTGAGATAAAACTGTCTACTGAAATATGACCAACAACCAGCTGAACCAGTTTTGTATTATAAGTGGCACATAACATATACACTGAAATGAAATCTCACATCACTGCTACCTGAAACATACTCCCTAATGCACACTATTCAAATGATTTTCTATGTTTTAATCTCCATCGACAATGTTTCTGACAATAGATACACAGCAGTACTTTAAAAATACCTCTTCTTGGGCCGGGGATCTAGCTCAGTGGCCTAAGCGCTTGCCTGGCAAGCACAAGGTCGTGAGTTCAATCCCCGGTGCCACAAAAAAAAAAAAAAACCTCTTCTTCCATTAGAAGACTCAAGATACACTAGAATTCTTGCATTTTTCCAAAATTAGTTGCTCAAGAACAACTCTTGCACATGCAATTCATCCTCGTGCTTCTTTTCTTTGGGATATCGTGTACTGGTAATTATATTTATAAGAGGCCTGAAGAGAACAAGCTTCTTTCAGAATTAACAATATGCCAATGAACCAATTCTGCTTTGCATTGGCCTCACTAATATTCATACAGTCGAAGAATATATTTGCAGGCACAAACAAATGTTTAGCATACTTCACTGTTTAAGTAAAAAGCACACTCACACAATTACTTTTGGCTTCTGAAGTATTGAAAATGTCACAATGACTTTCACATAAAATATTTCAGAGATAAAGTCATAAAAACACATACAAAATCTTTTAGCTTTGGGTCAATATAATACTTGACAAAATCCCTAAACCATGTGGCATTCTGGGGGAAAAAAAGTTATTATTTTGTCTCTCAGATGATTTTCTGTAATTGTTCTATTTGTATCTAATGATGCCTAAGTATAGTTGACACCAAAAATAAAACCCAGGTCCTGAACTTTAGAGTATAATGGATCATTATTCCGGTAGTTACAATAAGCAAGAAAAGCCACTTCGTCAAAGTCTCAGAAGTTTCCACTCAAGCACAATGCAAATAGGGACAAATATACAAAAATAGGAGCTACCTATGGAGACAGATGTGTTAACTATGTTAAATGTGGCAAAATCAGTGTATATGGATACCGAACATCATGTTGCACAACTCTGTCTATTGTCCTTGCAAAGCTGAAACAAATAGGTCACCTCCAATCCCATTGCCAATTATTACAACCCTCTTTTGTGCTGTGTTCAGTTCACTGTGCAAAGATGGTGGAAAGGAGAGAGGGAAAAAGGAGACAGAAGAGAAGCATCTGTGAGCTGCATCTCGTCAGTGTCCCCAAGCGTCACACCTTTATTAGATTGTCACATCTCCTTAAAGTAGGAAATAGACCAATGCCAAGACACATAGTTCCATGTTTTGGGAAAATCTAGTGGACGCTAGTGTTTGGGTCAGAGTTCAAGGGTACTTTACAAAAATAGTGAATATGTCCACACATTTGCATAGCTTACTACAGGGGCTTGTTAGAGGGGTGGGGTAGGAAGATTTGTTCTTTTCAATCCCACTAATAGACCTTAGAAGGAAAATAGTATCTTTCCTATTGCAACAGTGAAAGATAAAACCCAAAGAAATTTGTCAGGAGTCTCAAAGTCTTATGCATTCATTTTCCTATTGCTCTGTAGCTGTGGTCTTCAACTTGTGATTTGGAATACCTGGGAAATTTCCAAAACAACTTCAAGAAATCCAGCTAGCTTCTTAATAAAGCTTTTTTTCATTGTCAGCTGTTCTCAATGTGTGGACACTCGGTAGGTGCTCCGTGAGCTGGGAGAGACAGCTGAGTTGCACTGAACTGCACCTGGCTTCTCTCTGCAGGGCAAAACACAAGTGCCCATTTCATAGGAGAATGAATGGGCGAAGTCGTATGCGTTCCTAATCAATGAGATCTTGCGCTTTCAGCACGTGTCATTTTAAGCCATACGCAGAAGTATCTGAAGCTTCTCATCTGTGTCCCAGCATGTGATGGCTCCCAGAGGGAGAGAAGTCAAGTGATTCCTAGAGGTGTGAGCTGAGTTTGCATTTCTCTTTCGATGGATCAACACTCATACTTGGAAGAGCAACGAAGAGAGACAAACGTTCGCCATATTTGAGTTATCTGGCCAACTTTCCCAGAAATGAATGAAGAGGCCTTTGCAGCGGGAACACAACTCTCAGAAGCAGGTCTCCACGGGGAAACGCAAGCTTTCAGGAAGAGGTAGGATTCTGAAAAACACGTCTCGACCAATGTGAGTTTCAGTTCCAAAACAGGGGAATTTGACATTACTTTATACTAGAAACTACATCGTGCCCACATTATGAATATCACATCAGTGAGCCACTATTTTCCAAGTGACCAAATGTGACATTGTAAAATGACTGATAGGTAAAAGATTTAGTCAGAGTGCAAGAAATAGCAATATATTTTCTTATGAAAAAAATCATTAATGTAATTTCAGATTAATGTTTACAGCTTTAAAAAGCATTTGCCAGAAGTTAGTACATCAAAAATAATATTAATAACTATCTGGAAAGGCTTCTCCAACTGCACATCTGTAATTGGGTAGATTTTTTACAAATAATTTAAAACAACAGACGATGATAGGTGATATTAGCATAGAATTTCTTTTATTTGGGTAGGGATTTTAAAAAATTTGAAATACATAAAACAATACTGTTACGGCTTACTGAATTTTCTGTGGTTTTGTAAATTCAAATTAATTTAAATGAAATTATTTTACATTCTCATGTAGTGTATTTTGTATTGTTATTTTAATAAGAAATAACATTAAACCATATATCTGATGTAGTCATTAACCTAGGTTATACTATAAGTTTTATCTATAAAAGCAAAGTTCTGTGGAGTCCTCAGTGACCTTTAGTCTATTAAGACTATGTACTTCGAAAACTTTAGCTGTACAGAAATATCTAAAAAGACAAAAATGTACTTCTGCACATTTGTGTAATAAGAATATAAGTATGTCTTTTTTCAAAATGCCATTTAAAAGGTATTAAAGGGAGATGAATAAGCATTAAAATAAGTCACTCACTTCCTACTGTTACAGATTCAACTCCTAACGTCCAGGAAACTCAGGGGAAACCAGAGTTCCATGGAGTTCCTGCTGAATATAGAGACAAAGATCTTAGTGTCTCTTAAAATGTACTGTTTACTATGAGGGCATTCATAAGCACCAGCACAATTTCTTCACAGTGTCTCCATAAATAATATTTCTCCTTTTGTGAATACAATGCTTCTGTTCTACCAAGCAAGTCAACACATAATGAAATGTGGATTTCCAAATCCACAATGAAACTATTTTTATGGATCTCATTATTGTATGGCTCTTGTTCCTCAAACTGGATTATAATGAACTCTTTTAGAGACAAGCTTATGGTCTAGCCATCTTTTGAGACTCCTCTGTGCTTTCCATGTTTTGTTTAGAGTCACTAAAGGGCTATTGATCTTCAGTTTTTAATAGGAAAATATCAGTGACCAAATGAGTATACACATAGACGTAATTAAACCTGTGTTCTTTAAATATGATTGCTATTTTTCAAACATGTCTTTTTTTGCATAATACAGGTGAGCCTCTTCCATATGTTTACATGCAGATCACACAACTTAAAATGAATTACTTTTACATAAAAATACTTATGCTGGTGATAATGTGCACTACATGTGAACTATATTATCTGTAACTTGGTTAAAAACACTTCAGCACATGCAGTCCTGTACACTCATATGCAGCCCAATCTGTTGTAGCCTAGTCCTATGAATACGTGTTGGTATTTGAGGTGCCCTCTTTGGTAAAATGCACTGGGAAGCCTGTACTAAGACAGATATTATAAGCACAATAACTATCTTTATCTGGATCAAGACTAGATGGCTTGAGAGTAAAATGGATGTTAAACTAATCATGCTAGTTCAGATATATGTGTTGACTAGAAATGCAGTCTGGACAACCCAATTCTTTTGTGACCTCTGGACTTGTCATGACTCTACTGAACACAAACTCTTACACCAAGGGGAGCAGAAACTGACCTTTAGGATTCTGAAAGAGTCCCTTATTAAAAAATGCAAAGAGAACATGACTCCAGTGAGAAAGCTCTATACATTCCGTAGGGGGAAATTCCTTGCCTCCTTTGCACCTGACAGGTACATCATTTTCATTCTACACAAAGCGTTGACAATCTTCTCACTGTGAAGGCAAAGGAATTCACCAGCTCTGTGCTAATAAACCTTTGGCGGCAGCAGACTTTGTAAGGAGTTAGGTTTTGTTATAATATTACTAGCTGTAGATTTTTGTGTTAGAAACTTTAATCTCACCAACAGGAAGTACTGGTCTTTACCAAAAACAAAATAGTTAGCAATGACCACACCTATTTAGATCAGTTTTCAATAGTATTCTATTTCTTCCAACACAGAATTAATGTCAATTTATTTGAATATGTAAAGGAAAATGGAAAATGGAAATAGTGCAGCAAAATTTCTCTCTAGAAAATCAAAAAAGCAAAAAAAGACAAAGTGAGGAAAAAAGGAACACTATAATTTGCAATATGTTAATTAACATTGCCATGTATTTTTACAGAGATTTGCATTTTTCCAGATGTTTTCCATAGGCTACTTGATTCCATTTATTTATTTAACATAATTTTATAAATAGATACTAATTTTATTTTAAAGCTCATAAAATTTTTTGGTAATTTCCATGAACATGTTGTTGGATTGATTGTAATCAAATCACAATCATATAGCTTGCATTTATAAGTAGATTTTACGCACATTATAATATTCACATATATTACAGAGAGGATGAGTTAATGCACAAGTGAAAAATGGGCTAAATAATTCACAAGTTTTTTCCTATTACTGTAGAAATAACATCTAATTAACTTGGCGTGATATTTAACCCAAAAAATGCTTTCCAGTGAAAGGTAGTGAATTGTAAGTTAGGTAATTATACATTTATATTCTGTGAAATCAGTAATTAAATGGTAACTAAAATGTACTTACGTGTTTGTACACCATAAAATTACAGTATTTTTAACATACAGTAATTAATTTATATTTAACATACACTTGTGTATGCTTGATTAAATGTTAATTAGTTGCTTATTTGTGAAAAATTAACCATTACCAATTTGTGGAAATATTAAGGTAAAGTTGATTGTTTTATTCCTTTAAATTTTTATGTTGGCGGAAATGTCACCCTCAATTTACATTTTTAAATATTTCTTACCAAGTGCTGAGTTAAAATTTAAAATCAAAAGCGTAGTAACTAATGGAGATTATTATTTAAGATGAATTAGACATTATTTTTATTTTATTTTGTATCTATCACTATATTTTCTACCCTCATTATTTTCTCCATATATTCAGAATTTTTAAATGATCAACAAAGTTGACTATGATTAAGAAATTTTTCCTAACATTTTCACATAGTTTAATAAATACATACATATATATATATAAACAAATGTGTGTGTGTGTGTGTGTGTGCACGAGACATTAAAATACCTACATAAAAGGACAGAGACATAAAGGAACCCTATCGTCATTTTCATTGTGCGACTGTTACACATTTGCCTTGGTACTAACTGGGTTATGGCTAACACTTCCCATTAACCTTCATGTGCTTCTCTATGGTAGATTATAGCTAGGAATCAACAGTGACAACAATATTTTCATAGGAAAAATCTATCAGCCTAAATGTTTAGAAAAATTATACATTTCAAAATCCAGATGAACAGTCTCAGAGTTTTTTGAGGACAGACACATTCAGGGCCACACACACACATGCACACAGGCAAATAGTAAAACATTTTAAATTAATGTTATCATATCTGTGTAAAGTATACCATTGTTCAATTTTGCTCTGTGCATAAACCAAATATGCATTTTTTCATTGTCTGTGAATATTGAATTTGCTTGTAGAAATGAGACAATTTCCTGCTTGGATACTGTTTGTTGCTCTTCTAAACTCTTCTAAAGTGATAGTTGTTTTCAAGTGTCTTATGGTAAATCCTTACCATAGTGTTATTGATTAAAGAGTATTACATCATAGCAGATTGTAATGTTTTACCATTAGTATATTAGGACCATATCTATAAGCTACCAGGATTTACAGAAATCTGTAAAAATTATGAAATATGTCATTAATATCGTAGGAAAAAATATTCATGTACATTTATTTTAGTTTTTTTCAGATTATACTATCCTAGAGAAATCGCTTGGGTTCCTGTGAAAATTTGTGTCTAAGTCAAGTACATTTTGATCCAACCTACAGTGAGGAGCCATCTCAGTACTTTCTCTGGTCTTTAGTTTTTACCTGATGAGTAGTCCTGATGTCCACCTAGCAAAGGGATGCCTGTCTCTGTCGGGGATGCCTGACTCTCAGCCTCAATAGCCTGTCTCATGAGGGCCGGAAGCAAAGCGTGACAATGACTGACTGATTAGTGTTGCTGACCTAAAGGACATCAATATAGACAACCATGTCCAATCTGGGCAGCACCATTGTGTGTCCTCACTACTGCCTCTCAAAGACTCATTCATTGGTCACATAATTAAATGTAAAAGCATTGTGTCCTAGAGCAGCCTTAGAAGCTGGAATTTGTCACCAGTCTTTACTCCTTTATCTAAAAGCATCCATCGCAGAAGAGGCTCTCCAGTCCTTGCTTATGAAATTCTTTGAATAGCAAAAAGGGAAGCAGGGAAGAGTGGCATATTGAAAAATAATTGTAATTTTGTCTTCAGATGCCATTTTTCAGGAGTGCTGACAAGTGATCCTACATTTGTCCCTACTTTTGATTCATTCCTTGTCTTTTACCAAATGCCCCCATTTTCCCATCTATGTAACTGCATGCTCTTGAAAAAAGACTTCTCAAAATCAACATTAACACAGTTGTTATGGGAACAAGCCAAGAATACTCTAATGTATGTAAGGAAGATTCTGTCTTTTGATAACTAAATATATGTGATTGTCAGAACATTAAAACCTGCAGACTGTGTGTTGCAAAGTAAAATATGTGAGATACGCACTTGGTGTCAAAGAAAGGAAACATTTCATTTTCTATTACAAAATGATATACGAATATTGAAAAGCCTTTTCCTGAAAATTTCAACAGAGCTTCAGTGCTTGCTCGGAGAGTATGTCAGGTTGATATTGGTACACACACACACACACACACATATTACATTTATAGCATATCATTTCTTTCACAAATATACTTCATATACACTCTCTCTATCTAATTATTTTTCTACATATGTATTAATATGAGCATGTAACAGTTTTTTGTTTTACTTTCTAGGTGCTCCCAAATATATATAAATGAGTTGCTAGTCTAAGCTGACTTTTGAGCTGATTAAAATCTGGCAGGTTTAAGTATCTTCTTTTTCATATTTGTATTCTTGATTTAACTACTTTTTATGTAGTATAAACTTTGAGGTGATACTTCTTTCTTCTGCTTAATAAATTATATTACAATTTCCAGTTCATAGTAGTATTTAATTAAGTTCCCTGTATTGTATTGATAAAGCTCCTTTTCCTTCAAAGAATGCAGATTCAAAATCATAATACTAATCAAAAATAAAGAAATTAATAAACTATAAGGAAATATTAGGGAGGAGCAAAATAAACTGAAGCGTAAATATGTTGTAGGCGATAATCAGGCTGTGCAAAGACGCTGCTGAGCAGGGAGGAGGTTAAAAACTTCTGCTTTCATCTCAATGTAAGCAATTCTTAAATACACAATTATGTTACAATTACCAGGAACTACATCGATAAAGAGTGCATATTCACTCTTATCTAAGATGTCTTCCATACTTTAGAAAGGTTAATTTAGAGAAATACAACTATTAAATGAAAGGATTAAAAATAAAGATTCATGGCCACATGCAATATCTTTCAACTAGATAGCAAAAATAAGAACAGTTCTGGAGACAGTATCCATAATTTCAAAGATTCTCATGTTTTGCAAGATCAATGAAAACAAAGGAGAATAAAAGACTATTTAAAATTTTCAAATTTATGTGAAATCCCGCCTAGTCACAAGAAAACACGGTACGATAATTATGAGCTCCTATTATAACCAGAATTCAATAATAACACACCCACATCACCTACATGATGCAAGCTGACTTCCCACTTTACACGGGGCTGCTCTAGGCCTCTGGTCTCTGCAGTCCTGCTGTTCATGTCGTGTCACAGCAGGGCACAGAGTTCTAATTTTGCTTAACCCCACCAATTTATCACAAGTTTACTTCCATTATCATTTCAACAAGGGCAACAAGAGAAACTGGAGAACCCTTCTTATTTTCTACTTCCAAAACAAGGATCAAGACTAAATGCAGACTTTTGTCATCTAAAAACTGAAGAGAAATAGGTATTGATAAACACTGGCAGTGTCTACCAAGCAACCAGATATGTACCTGCTCACGTGTTGCACATTTGGTCTAGAGTTTTGCATCAAATAAATTTGCAAATGAATTTGTCTTAGTTACTTTTTTCCCATTACTGAGACAAAATACCTGACACCCAAAATTAGGGAAAGGAAGGTTTATTTCTCACAGTTTGGGGGTTTCAGTCCATACCTAGCTAGCTCCAAGGAAGGGTGGCGTGGCTGAGGGGGCAGCTGTTCATGGTGGCCCACAAGTGGCAAGAGCAAACAGGGCGAAGAGCGGGTAGAGAGAGAGAGAGCGTGCACCTTCTTCCCTCCATTATATAGTATGCAAGCTCCCCCCTGGATGGGTGCAGCACTCACACTGATAGTTCCAGCACTAAACCCAGTACTAGATCCAGCACGAAGCCCAGCACTAGGCAATGAACCAATCACATGTGATAGATTCAGCCGCCTCCATGACTGCATGAGGCTTGGGGGGCCACCTGGACACAAACCATAACAGAGTTCCTCCTAAACTTTCAAAAGAGGGCAATTAGGATAGACACACTTGGAGAAAGGATTGACACATGTTGCTATAATATAGTTAATTGTATTTAATACATAAAAACAGTTGAAATAAATTATGAAATTGGCAAAGCAGAACCTTCTGAGACAAAATAAGTTATAGAAAAATGATTTAAAGAGATTCAGTGAAGAAATATAAAAATGGCCAAAGAGATATAAAATATGAACTTAAAAGCATCATGAAAATCTAGGAAATAAAGCCATCAAGAATATGAGACTTACATGGAAAACTCCCTAAGAAGTGCAAAAAAAATGTGATTTAGAAAATACAGAAAAATGAGAAATAAAATAACTGAAAAGTCCAGAAAGTAGGAGTATTAAAATATGAAATATTGAGGAAGACCTGCAAATGAATTCCAGCCCACTGAAAAGAAGACAGATGTGATGGTGGGTAAAATGTTTAAACGTGAGAATCTCCCAGTGGAGGCCCAGCTAGAGGAGTCTGAGATCCCTGGTGATGGACTCTGCTGGCCCCAGTGCATGGCTGGCCCCTCAGCCCAGCCAGGGAGCCACCTTGGGTGGGAAAATACAATCCCTGACAGGCCATGCTGGTAAGTGATTTGCACACAGTTGGGATCCATCCACCATGCTCAGCAACAAGTGCAGAATTGAGAATAAAATAAATAATCACAGCTGGGCATCGTGGCCAAGTTTATAATCTTAGCACTCTGGAAGTTGAAACCAGAGGATTATGAGTTAGAGCCCAGCTAGGCAACTTAGCAACCTCATAAGACCATGTCTTAAAATAAAGTAAAATAAAATAAAATGAAATGACTAAAAAATGAGCTTGGCATGTAACTCAGTAAGGAGGCACTGGATTCAATCCACTGCATGGAAAACTACATGACTTTTAGTCTGTTACTCCTGAGGTGGTCTTTTATTTAAAAATAGACAAACGTATCTGTGACATCAGATAATAGAAAAGAAATGGAACCTCCTTTAATGAAAAGTGCCTTGAAATTGATCAGCAGCTCCCAGCTGTTGCTGTCACCCACACAGCCAGGAAGCACCCTGGGACTATATGCCCCACCCCCAGGTGACACTGCCCTGCTCTGTGGCCTCCACAGCACAGGGCAACAGAAGGTGATGAAGAGCTGATCAAAGAAGAGACTGACAATGAGGAGAAGAGTGTCACAGAAGCTGAGAGAGAGGTTTACGGAGGGGAGAGCTAGATAGGGATCTCTAGGGATCCCTTGGGAGATCAGGAGCAGACCAGGAGGACCACAAAACTCATATTCTGCTGGAATGGTCCAGATTTGGAGGGTGAAACCTTTGGAAGGGGTGGCCCGGAAGAAGAACACCATTAACTTAGTCGCATGTTTGAGTGCTGGCAGTGCCAAGTAGATCCAAGAGAAATTGCTATTCTGATGTGTATATGTCAATAGATGGAGGGTCTAATGGTCTTCACTCACATCATCTATTTATTCTCCTAAAGGGCTGTTGATGAGTACTTCCTAGGGTTTGTCAATATTCAGTTGACATTCAATGCCATTGTCATTGCTGAATTTACTGCTATGACCCAGGCAAAGTAGTAGACGCTGACAATTGGTTTTCTTTCTATTCCAGTATCTGGATTTTGTTGGGATCATAAATAATAAAAAATAAATATAGATGCACACAGGGATATGGGAAAGCAAGGAAACCAAAGACACCCAAGGTCTCCCAGCTTACCTAGGGAAGATCAAGAAGACACAAATTAAGAGGAAAACAAATACCAGAAAGAAGAACCCTACAAGAAGATCATAAAAGAGATTATGAAATTAGATGAGTTCAGAGAGAAAATGAACCAAATTTCACAGAAATAGAACTCAAAACGCCTAAGATGGAGTCAGAGGAATTCAGTTAAAAACTGAGCTGACCAAAACATGTTTCAAAACATGAATGACAAATTTATCAAAGATATAGAGTCCACAAAAAGATATCAGAAGAAAATAGAAAATGGCATAGAATTCATAAGTTGCAGAAATTATAGTTGTGCCTAAGTCCACAAACTTAATTCTTTCCACAATTCTAATCACAAATTGGGTAGCAATTGACTCAGATTTTCCCATAATGTCAACAGGAAGCTACATTTTTAATTTGATTTAGCTCTTGTCCAATTAATTCAGTTTGTAACCAGAATCATTAGAAGAATTGAACTGAAGTACCACAATATCAATGTAAAAACAGTGTCTGAAATTAAGACAAATTGTTCATTATTAGGAGGTACTCAAGCCGGAGAAAGAGAGAGAGAGAGAAAAACAGAGAGAGAGAGAAAGAGAGAGAGGAAGAGAAAGAGAACATGAGAGATGATCCAGTAGTTACTATATGACATTAAAAAGACCAACCCAAGGCAATTGAAGTGAGAGAAAAGCTAGAAGATAAACCAGAATTATTAATATGATTACAGATGTCATATTAGAACATTTTCCAAATATGAGATAAGAGTTCAACATACAAGTAATCAGTGGATAAACAACCACAAACAACAGGAAAAGAAAAGCAAAAGAGTCATCAACAAAGAAAGACTGCAAGGATAGTAAATAACACATCTCAGCAATAACCCTCAATGGCAATGGCCTCAAATATTCAAGTAAAAGACAAAGATTGGCAGACTGCATCAAAAAACAGAATCCAACAGTGTGTTGCATTCAAGAAACCATTTCTTATGGCTTGTGTTTAGATATCTCCCCAAAGCTTCATGCAGTCATTCATGGGGTGTTTTCAGAGGTGGTTGGATCTGGAGTGTGTGATTGACTCATGGCTCAATACTAGGATTAAGTATGCTAGCATTAAGGATTCAAGGATTAAGGGTGAGTGGCTATTAAGTTAGTCCACTGATTGGTTTGGCACTGCCTTAGTCCCAGTGGCCTAGATCCAATATAAAAGTCAGAAAGAGGCTGGTAAGGTTTCTTGCTTGATTTGCTACCTTCTGCCAGCCATGAACTCTTTCTCCTCTACAATGCCTGTCAGCCATGCTTGTAGTCAACTGATAATGGGTAGAAACTTCTAGAAACTGTGAGCTAAATAACCTTTCCACGTTTAGTTTTGGGTATTGGGTATTCTGTCTCAGCAATAAGAAATGTAATCAAGACATGATCTAATCTAAAAACAAATTCATAAACTAAAAAGCAAACAATAGAAAACAAAATTTCATCCACCCAGACCCTAAACAAAAGTTAGCAGTCTCAATCTCAGATACATTAAATGTCAAGCAAAAACTGATTAGAAGAGAAAAAGAATTGCACTAGTTAAAGGAACAATCCAAAAAAACAAAAAGAGATAACACTTACAAATATTTGTGCATTGAATACTGGATAATCTATCTTCATAAAACAAAAATCAAATAAACATGAGCACAATCATCCTGGAAGATCTTAATACCCCACTTTCTCAAAGGGGCAGACCAACTAAACAAAAATCAATAAAAAATATGAATTGAACCATATCATTGAACATAAGGACTTAATAGATGTCTAAAGAGTATTCTACCCCACTACAACAAAGTATATATTCTTTTCTGTAGCACGTGGTATTTTCTCTAAAATGGATCACACAGTAGTTCACAAAGCCTGCTTAAATGAAAATAAAGAATTGAAGTCACCCCATGTAATTTCACACATATCAAACCACTGTACAATGAAAATAAAATATCAATGATAGAAGAAATCACAAAAAATATTGACTCATCTGTAAGATTAATAACACACTCCTAAACAATCAGTGGGTCACAGAAAAAAAAATCAAAGAAGGAATAAAAAAGATTCTGGAGGTTAATGACAATGTCTGTGCAAAACTTCTGGGACTCTATAAAAGCAGTCTTAAAAAGGAAGTTCATTGCAACCAAAACTCATATTAGGAAAACACAGTGAATTCAAATAGATGACCCTTGGAGGAACCTTAATAATTCACAAACCACAACAATCCAGCCCCAAACCAAAATTAAGGAGTAAAATAAAAATTAGAGTGAAAATCAGTGAAATGATACTTAAAAATAATATAAAGAATCAACAAATCAAAGAGTAGATTTTTTGAAGAGTAAACAAAACAAATAAACTCTTAGCCAAACTTACAAAGAAAAAGAGAGAACAGACTCGCATCAATGCAACTAAAAATGAAAAATGTGAAACCACTACAGACACAATCTAAATCCAGATGATAGTAAATATTATGAAAGTTTATATTCCCACAAATGGGAAAATTTTGAAGAAATGTATAGATTCTTAGGCTCATACAAATGACCAAATACAATACAAGAAGAACCAAAAATGCTGAACAACCCAATAACAAGTAGTGAAATTGACAGAATGAAAAAGAATCTACCAACTAAAAAAAGTGCAGGACCTGGTGTATTCACTGTTGGAATCTACAAAGTCTTTAAAGATGTTTCATCACTTATATTCCTCAATATCTTCAAAGAAATTGAGGAGGATTTAGAGTTTCCAAATTCATTAGTGAAAACCAAATTCATTAGTGCAAACCAGAAATCATTCTGATTTCACAAGCAGACAAGAACCAATTACTAAAAGAAATCTATAGGCCAATCTCCTTAATGATCTTAGGTTCAACAAGATATTCTCAAATAAAAGGCAGTATATCATCAAAAAGATCACATATCACGACAAATTGGCTTTCATCTCAGAGATGCAAGGATGTTTCAACCTATGTAAATCAATAAATAGAATACATCCCATAAACAGAAGAAAGGTCTACACCACCCAACCATATCAATACAGGCAAAAAAGACCTTTAATAAATTTAACACTCCTTCATGTTAAGAACACTGAAAAAAAAACAGATCTACAAGGACCATAATTATTTGATAAAAGCTATTTAGGAGACACCAACAGGCAGCATCATATTAAAATGGAAAAAATTTAAAAGAATTCCCTCTAAAATTAGGAACAAGATGAAAATGTTCGCTATCACCATTTCTATCCAACCTAGTACTCAAAACATGAACCAAAGCAATCAAGCAAGAGAAACAAATGAAAGGGATACATGGAAGAAAGAAAATTTGTGTTATCATTATTTGCACAGAAGACCCAAAACTTTCCACGAAAACTTTTAGAATTAATAACCAATTTCAGCCATGTAGCAGGACACAAAATTAGACTACAATTCAATACCACTTATGAACAACAGCAGTGAACTCAGTGAAAGTGAAATCCTGAAAACAATACCATTCATGGTAGCACCATGAAAAATTAAGCACATGAAAATTAACCTAACAAAAGAAGTAAATGACCTCTACATAGAAAACTACAGAATTCTGAAAAAGGAGATTGAGAATAACATCTGAAAATAGAAAGATGCTCCTTGCTTCTGGATAACACAGAACCAAAATTGTCAAAATGGCTGTACCCTAAAAAATATGCAGACTCAGTGGGGTCAAAATACAAGCAGCATACTTCACAGACCTACAGAAATCAAACCCTAAGATATTTGTGTACCCAGAAGAGCCACAGAATGGCAAAAGCAACCTTGAGCAACAAGAGCAAAATACAACATATCGTAGCACCTGACTTCAATCTATACTGCAAACAGTAATAAAAACAGCATGATACTGGAACAAATACAGACATGACAATCAGTGGAACAGAATGAAGGATATGGAAACATTCCCAGGCACATTCAGCTATTTGATCTTTGACAAAGGAGCCAAAAGTATATATTGGAATAAAGATAGCTTGCTCAACAAATGTACTGGGAAAACTGGAAACCATTTGCCAAAGATTGAAATTGGACCCATATCTCTCACCATGTACAAAATTAAAACCAAAATTGATCAAGGATATAAACCTTGAAACAGAAACACTGAAGCTCCTGAAAGATAAAGTAGGCAAAACACTTGAAATGATAGGTGCAGGAAAGCATTGCCTAAACAGACCCACAATTGCACAAGAAGTAACAGCAAAAATCAACAAATAAGATTGAGTCAAATTAAAAACCTTCTGCACAGCAAAGGTTCATTTGGTAGAGTGAAGGAACAAGCTAGAAAATGGGAAAAAAATATTTTTGGCAGCTATTCCTCAGCCAAAGAGCTAATATCTAGAATATGTAAAGAGCTCAAAAAATATTAAACTACTTAAAATAAAAGACCCAGTCAAGAAATGGACAAGTGAAAATCACAGACACATCTGAGAGAAAGAAGTACAAATAAACAATAAATATAGGGAAAAAGGTTGGAAATTAAAACAATGCTAAGATTCCCTCTTTCACCAGAAAGAATGGCAGTCATTAAGAAGTGAAAAAGTATCAAATGCTAGCACGGCTGCAGAGAAAAGGGAATCCTCTTACACTGTTGGTGGGAATGTAACTAGTACAACCATTATGGAAATCAGAATGGAGACTTGTCCAAGAGCTAAAATTGGAAATTCCATATGATGCAGTAATGTCCCTTCTTGGTATCTTCCCAAAAGACCTTAAAGATACTATACAGCAGAAATAGCTCATGATAGCTAAATCCTGGAAGCAGACTGTATGTCCATCAATAGATGACTGGGTAAAGAAAATATGGTATCTATACATAATGCAATAATATTTTGATATACAGAAAGACAAATTTGAGACTTTTGTAGGAAAATAGATGGACCTGGAACACGTAATGTTGAATGAAATAAATAAGATGCACAAGTTTAAATACCATATAGTATCGTTCATTTTAGTGGCACAAAGTACGAAAAAAGAGTTAGAGGATGGCTAGAAGGATGGCTAGAAAGGGAGAAGAGGATAGACCTCTTGCAAATTGGTAGGAGTACAAGAGAAAGTGGGTGAGATGAGCAGGGATGGGAAGAGGGCATAATTAGAATAAAGGTGTGTCATGTACAGGAACTAATAGCATCAATGAATGTAAAAATTTTAGATCCTAAACATGAGATAGGATTAATATCAACTAAAACACAAATGGGGAAAGGAGATTTACAGGAGGAGGGAGGAAAGCAGGAGGAAAGGGAAAGGGATTTGAAAAGAAGAATCAAGCTCTATTATGTTCATGTGATCCATTCCCCAAGATGACTGTGAACTGCATACACTGCAAACTTGTACTAAAAAAGGATCTCTAAAAAAGCTGTGACTGTCTGAACAACCATTTCGAAGAAGGCAAGAGACACTAGGGTAGCCATTATTAATCTCCTGTTGTTATGTTTTGAAGGCCTGCATTGCTTGCAGTGTTCTATTCTGAAATGCTATGCTGTGTTTGACTCTATTTTGTTTTGTTTTGTTTTAATTTCTCTTTAAAATTAAAAAAAAATAAAAGAGAGTTGATTAGCCATGTATAAATGTCTGTGCTCTTGTAAGTGTTGCTGCCTGAAGACGTGGACTCCAGGCCATCGTTAGTCAAGTAGTAGATGATCTGCTTACTGTATAGCTAAGAAGTTTATACAAATATCATTGCATAGATGCTTTGGCTAAATGATACTTTTAAATATTTATGTAGCTAACAATTAAATGTTTTTGTTTCAGGTAGACTATTCTGGATGACAAGCATAACATTTAAGATATTATTAGAACCAGTGGAAGAGGTGATGGGAGGGACATGTGAAGGGGTAATATCATCTTGTGTTAGATCTTATACTAAAATGGACTTACTACAATGACTACACAGTCCTTTATAAATTTGACTTACTAATAGAAGCATGTATTTATCGAGATGTAATGCAATATGAGTGTAACAAAATGAAATATTTTCTTAGGAGAAATATTTTAGATTTTTTAACAGAAAATACAGGATAAATTAAACAAGTTAAAAATTTAAACTGATATGAAAGCTTCATTTGGAAGAAAAGTGTGAATTATTCCATGATTTTATACACATTTGACAGTTACACTAGGCAAAGTAATAATATGGTTCTTTTAAAAAGTCAGAACTCTGTCAAAATCTGTTTCTAGGGAAATTATTAGATTTAATGGGTAATTCATCTGCTTTTTTATGCATATTGATAGTGATTTCTCAAATATCTTGCAAGTGATCATACTCAAGACATTTGTAATATTTTAATGGATATAAATTATCTTATTGAATCTCAAACTTTGAGTCAAGTGGAATCACATGTTTTGCTTGACATTCAGACAGAAATACTAGAAAATCAGTTGCTTTTTCACCCATTATTTCTTTAAAGTATGTTTCTTTTTCCAAATCATTTTATTGTTGTTTGGCTACATATAAAAACATCTGCAAAAGAATAATTTTTAAATTGTAGGAAAATATCTATTTTTCAGTTCTGGATAAATCTTTCTTATAAGTGAAATAGAAATTGACCTAAATTCAATTCATCTGCAACTGGTGAATTACCTACAACAGGGCAGTAAGTTAACTTTTTAAAAAGTGTTATGCTGAGTAAATTACCACACCCTACACATAGTAAATTGCTGTGCCCTACAAAATTCTGAAACTCCAAAAAAAATTTCCATTTCTTGCCTTCATAGTTGGCATATTTATGTCACTTGTCAGTATTTTATCAGCCTGTGCAGCTGAGTTATCTATAAATTTATTTACTGAAAATCTTCCAAGTAAATTTTCAAAAGCATATCTTCATAATTTCTCATAATAAATTTGTAAGCTGTTCAAGACAATACTGCAATAATCCAGTTTCCTCAGATTGTTTTAATAATTTTATCTATAAAAGATAAAGTCATGCTTTCACAAAATATTAAGGCTATAAAGGACTTCCTAACGCTCACAGTTAATTTGCTAATTCCATTATTGAAACAACTCAAAGAATTTAAGATGCATTGCCCTACATTACTGAAAATCAATGATAAGGATACTCCTTGAACCCACTTTCCCCAATTTCCAGTGCAGAACAATTTCTTTTAACTCAGAGCAGATCTCTGATTATATTTACAGTGTTCCTCAACATGAAAGTAGTAAGATGGAAAATTTCAAGTGTTAATATTTCAAAAACCCATTTTATGTAATTTTATGGAAGAAAACGATGAGAATGTTGTTTCTCATCAAATATTTGCAAATATGTGATAGCATTTAGTAAATTATTTGCTAATGTTTATATGATAGCATTTAATTTATTATTTATTAACATATATTTAACACAAAGCAAAGCCAATATGCTTTCTACTTTACATTACAAAGAATAATGTTAGGAATGCACGTAAATCTATGCTATACCCCAGGAAGTTGAATGTACTAATGATTTGCACATAATTTCTTACTGTCGTTTTATTTCACCTTGTGCCTCCCACTCACATTATCCATTCAATTAACCATTACCCATCAATTAATCATTATATCTTGAACTTTCCATTTTAATTTTCCTTTTCTTAAGACATCATTCTACAACATACCTATGAAGGATAAGACATTTTTGATCTTCTTAGTCTTAAAGTTCATTGAAGTGACCTTGTGTTCTATGCAGTCTTCTGACAATTGCTTTCACAGAACTTCTTTCTAAGATTTATCTGGGAATTTACATGTAGTTGCAGTCCATTCATTTTCAGTGTTATAAAAAGTTCCATTTATTAGTATAAAGCAAATGATTTAGTCCCTCTTTAGTGAAGTAATACTCTGTTAAATATCTTATGCATTGCTCTGGATGCACATATACATTTCTCTATAATATATCTATCCATGGAACTTCAGATTGTGTGGTATGGAAGTGACAAATTCTTTCTGGAAATGACTGGATCAGTTTATCTTCCCACAGCAAAGAGTAAAAGTTCCTGTTGGTCACATTACTATCTAATCTTTCATGTTATTCAATCTTTCATATTGTGAAACTCTTACTACTTATTATTATTGTATTATTCATCACATTTGATGTGGTGTCCTACTGTGGTTGTAATGACCCTTTCTGTAATGATGAGGAAGATGGGCATGCATGTTTCCTCTTCTGTGAAGTTACTACTCATGCGTTTTGACAAAATTTATATTTGGTCAAATGGCAGATAAATACATCAAAAAATGTTCAATGTCACTGGCCATTCAAGAAATGAAAATTAAAACAACACTGAGATTCTATCTCACCCAAGAAAGAATGGCTACTAGCAAGAAATCAACCAATAACAAATGCTGGTGGGGGGCGGTGCTGCTGGGAAAAAGGAACCCTTCGCCACTGTTGGTGGGAATATAGGCTGGTACAACCACTGTGGAAATCAGTGTGGAAATTTCTCAAAAAACTAGAATTAGAAGGCCCATTTGATCCAGCTATTTCACTTCTGGGTATCTTACCTGAAGAATTACAAACATCATACCTCAGAAATACATGTGTACCCATGTTTATAGCAGCACATTTTGTAATAACTAAATCTTGGAAATGACCCACATGTCCACCAATTGAGGAATGGATAAAAAATGATGTGGTATTTTTATACAATGGAGTACTACTCAGTCATAAAGAAGGATAAATTTGAGAGTTTTATAGGTAAATGGATGCAACTTGAGACTGTAGTCATGACATAAATCAGATTCACATGCATAAACATCATATTGTCTCCCTTGTGTGAGAAATTGAGAGAGTAAACAAGGTCTGAAATATACAGTAGATAATGCGAAATGGTAAGGAATTGTTCAAAAGGAAAACGAAGCTAGGATGGGTGAAAGAGGAAAGGATGATAGGGAAAAGGGAAAAAAGGCAAGCCAGTTAGAGACTATTAGTGTCTCTTAGTTCATTAAAAAGAAAGGTTTGTGCTAAAAAAAAAAAAGTTTGTACTAATATCAGTTGGAGCAATTTTTATGTCCATATTTTGTACCATGAGCTACAACTTTAAAAATAACATGGAATGTATTAGCTATTGTTAATCTCCTATTATTTTGATACGAAACTTTGACCTTTTTTCCACAAAATTTAAAAATTCGGTGCCCTTTGACTTGTTAATTTATGTATTTGGATTCTAATCCTTGACATTCTCTAGTTTGCAAATACCTTCCAGTTTTTTAATTTTTCAGCATTTCTTTATTGAACAGAAGCTCTGAACTTACAGGTTGTGGAATATAGCATTCTGTTCATTATTTGGAGCACTTTGTCTCTATTGAGGAAATCCTGCAATAAAGGTAGGGCTTTGTTTTCTAAATTAGACATGCATGTGTGTGTGTGCATGTGCGTGCGTGCATGCGTGTGTGCATGTTGTGCGACAGAAGCATGGGTTTTAGGTTTTGTTTTCACATCGTATAAAATACATTACTAATGCCTGTCAGCTCATGCAGCTTGATTATCTACTTGACTGGATTAAGAGACT
>RJWT010006953.1:0-28300 GCA_004365215.1 Cuniculus paca | reverse complement strand
TATAAAGGAAGATAACCTCAAGGCTCTTGTAGGTAGATAGAGGCAACTGGTAATAGTGCTCATGGATGTAATGGACCAGAGTCACAAGGGTGAATTTTGTGTTGTCTCCATAGCATAACAAACTAAAGGAGTTAGTGGGATCCAAAATGCACAATACATATTGGGAAAGTCAAAGGGGAGGAATTATCTAAAAAGGGAAGGAAATGACCACTATTAATCTATTATCATGATTTGAAATTTAGATTGTATTCATTGTGCTGATTAGTTTCATTTCATTCTGATTTGTTTGATTTTATTATACTTGATGGCATGGACAGCTATTTTAAAGATAACAAAATATATAATTGCAGCCATCGAGGATGTCCAATTATCTGGTTTAGAAACCCTGTATGGCTTTGTTTGTTTTGATTGATTTTACTCTATTCTGTATGGTTTGATTGTAATATGTTTGAAGGTATAGGCAACTAATCTGAAGATAACAACTATTATGGTAGCCAATGTTGTTTTACTAATATCTTGAAATTCTGTATTGCTTACATTGTTCTGCTTTGTTTTGTTTTGTTATGCTTGGTTTGTTTCTACTGTTTTAGTTTGTTGTATTTTGTTTGATTTTACTTATCCCTGATGGTATGGGCAGGTATACTGCAGATAACAAGAGGCATTATGGTAGCCTTACTGATTGCTTTTTACCCTGTTTAAAAGTCATGTACCATGTTCATTGCCTTGTTTTGATTGACTGTACTCTGTTTTGTTTTGTTTGTTTGTATTCTTTTCAAAATAAAAAAAAAAGAGAAGTTATTAAATGGGCCAAGGACAATTCAGTCACATTAAGTCTGTGCAGATAGATTTGAGACCTAATCAGATTTGTTCATTTTACAAACATATGACAGTTGGAAAATAGACTAGAGAAAACAAAGGTGACACATAAAAAAAAGCAAAAGTAAATGATATATCACATACAAAATACAAAAAAAAGCATAATCAAACAGCTTAAAGGCAATTGAGATGGATATCAATGTTGTAAAGTACAGAAAGAAGAACTTGTTAAAAGCAGGCATTAACACCAGGGATCACAGAGATAACATGAACAACAAGATGAGTTGAAATGTAGTGTCTCATAGCTATGGAAAATGTGAACCAAAATAGTCCAGTTGAACATATATATTTAAAAAGGTAAGTACCAGAATAAACACGATAAAAAATACAATAAATAACAAAAGATTTGACCCATGGTGATTGTGAATAGCTGAGCCCTGAAACTGTGAACCACATAACCTACTTCCTCCTTAAAGTTGCATGCGTCAAGCATTTTGTCCCAGTAATGGGAAAGCTGATGGAAGCAGGCAGTAGATATTGAATTCATTTAGGAAACGATGGAAAACCACCAAGAAAAATTAGAGTTGTAAGAAAGTCTCTAATGTAAATCTTGACAAAGAAAAAATATCAACCAAATTAGAAAATAGGAAAAATATTAAAACATATAATGCTATAAAGCAGGGAGCTTTTGCACGATGACTAAGTTGAAACACACAGTTAACACTCTCTTCAGGCACGGTCTCCCCATTCACTGAGCAGTGGGAAGTCGCCCTTCACCGATGCCCACAGCCCAGATCCATTTTTCCTTAAGGTCAGAAAAAATTTCAAATCTAATTCTATTAGTTTGTATGATTTATAACTGAAATAATTATTTGTCAGGAGATACTTCTTATACATTATTGGGTTAATCAAGACGTAACTCAGGTGTAACAGGATTATAAATACTTGATTTCTGTTTATCTAGTTTTCAAGATTATTAATTGCATCCCTGTGTTTACATACTAATTATCATATTTTCAGAATTGCTCTCAGTTTTTTTAATTTAAAATTGGTGATGATGGAAGCATTTTTACCAAAGGAATAGTCAAATGCAAAGAACTGAACTTATGGATAATATATTTAATAATAATTTAGATTTGTTTACAATAAGATTTCATATTTTAAAATAAAGCTTACCTTTAAAAAGACTGTTCATTTGAAAACAATTAGAAAAGCATGAAAAAAGAAAATACCTTTTGGGGCCAGGGATTTAGCCCAGCGGTTCAAGCACTTGCCTGGTAAGCACAAGGTCATTAGTTTGATCCCTGGTACCATAAAAAAAGAGAATCTATCTTGAAATATAACACCCAATCATAATTGCTGCCAGTATTCTGATGTGTTTCTTTGTAAGATTTTATATATATATGCCTTAAAATTTAAAATACAATTTATAGTTTTTCTCATACTTTGCAGTATAATGGGAAAAACTTATGCTTTACAATAAGCAATATGTTAATAAGATGCTTGTTATGGTTAACACATTGTGTCAACTTGCACAGTTTAAAAGTTTAATTGAGGGACTCAGCAGGGAGCCAGGGTTCTTACTTTGTAAATATCCTCATCCTGTGCAAAGGAGGGCAAGGACATTTTGTGTTACACCCACCCTGAAGTGGGGAAGGGCGGCTTGTGTACAACTTAAGGGTAGAGAAGAGGCTTGCTTTTTCTCTTTTGCATGGGCTGCTGCCTTGAAGTGCTATCCCTGTGACGTGCCACCCTGCCTTGGACCCAGCTGATTATGGACTGAAATCTCCAGAAACTGTGAGCTAAATAAATCTTTCCTTGCTTCACTTTGGTGTCAGGTGTTTGTCTTAGCAACGAAGAAAAAGTAACCAATACAATGCTTCTCTAGAAAAATAATGTGGGCTTATCGATCATTTTAATGTTTTCAAAATATTCACAATTATACTTATTGAATGTATTTTCTGGCTATTTCCTTAAAAATATATCCTGGAATTCAGAGTGTATGAGAAAGGGAGATTAGCATCAAGATTGCAGCTCCATATAACTAAAACTTGTCTATCATTTTCTCTCTATTAATTCTATTTTTGACATCAAAATTATACTTCGAATTTAAAAAAACTATAAATTTTGAGGCTAGAAAAGAATTGGGAGAAATAAAACTGCTTTAGTAAGTGAGAAAAGGTTAAATGATACCCATGGGAAAGAAGATGAAAAAAATAACATATCATAATTTTAAAATGTTAAGCTATTCTCCATAGAGCCTATTATTATTTTTAGTAGAAAAATATATACTTTTGATAAACTTGCTACTCTGTAAAATCTTAATGTCTGATTACTCTATTTTATCCAACTATATTGCCATTTGAAAAATAGGAAAACTATCACCAAAATCATATCTAATGCTGTAGATTTCTTTTGATTGTTCACATTTTGCAAATAACTTTACAAATATTTTAATGATTCGCTTATCCCCAAACGCATTCTTACAGCTTTTATAATGATGTCTGTCAGATGCTCTCTGCTCACTATCATCCTTACAAGGAGCAATATCAGTTATATCATCTTCAAGACTTCCTTCATCTAACAGAGATGAGGCAAATAGAAATGGATAGCTTTCAGCTGTGTATTTCTAGGAATATCAGTTACCGAAGGAAAATAACAACAACAAAAAAGACTTCAGGTACAAAAGGATGTAGCATGAGAGGCATAAATTTAATTGCTGGAGAATGCAAATATTCCAAATTTTCATTGAAAGTGTCTGAGTGCAATGCAGTAAAATTGTGCATTGATATTGTCCTAATGAGTTACATGTGTTACTGTGTGTACGTAATTTGAAAAACTGCCAGTGGCACATACTTTCAATAATCCACTTTACACTTCTTACTCCTCTTCTCAAAATGTGAAGTTAACCTATCTACAGAGAATTTTGCAACTGAAGTGGGTTTACTGTATTCTAAAGCTGCCCTGGAGTTAGGCAATGGACATGTGTTATTACTAGATTTAATTAATTGCTTATAAATTTATACAGTGGATATTCACGTTTATTTGAAAAAGGTTTTATTTAAGACTAACCAGTTATTATTTTTAAAGATTTTTTTCTTGTTACCATTGTTAACAGTAATTGACTTTTTTTTTTTTTCCTGTGGCACCGGGGATTGAACTCACGACCTTGTGCTTGCCAGGCAGGCACTTAGACCACTGAGCTAGATCCCCAACCCTGTTTTTGAGACAGGGTCTCCCTATGCCGTTCAGGTTGGCCTTGAGCTCACTTTGTAGCCCAGGCTGGTCTCGAACTCACAACGATCTGCCTGTCTCAGCCTCTCGAGTGCTGGGATTACAGGTGTGAGCCACCCCGCCCGGCCCAGTAACTGACTTTTAAAGGTAATACATTCAATGTAACAAACAAAATAATTTTTATCACCCAGCATATAGATATATTCTCCTTCATAGACTGGTCATTTATTCAATGGTCTTTTTAAATTCCAGGTATACTCCATGAATCAGGATACAAAACTGAATGGCACCTCACTGTCCCTGAAAAGTATCACCTTAACTTGAGGCAATCAAAGTTCAAACCACGTAACTAATTTGCCTTGTGATGATAACCTCAGCAAACACCTTTCAGTTATAATGTAGCTTCTTGCACAGTACCTGGGGAGGAAAAGTGCTTATTATAAGATGCAAGAGTTTGGCTCCCTTAACAGTTGTATTTCTCATTATAATTTTATAAACTAGCACCTTGATTATAATTAGGCTTCCCCTGTAGCCTGCCTTATTTTGTACCTTTACAATTATAGTTTTTCCTGCAAAGTGGCATTTGAGTTTTGCATATCAGTCTCCTGAGCTTGATTATCATGACACTGTCTGGGAATTTTATCTGCCTTGGTATACCAAAAAATAAAATACTTGTGATAAATTAGCTGAGACTCAGTTCATGGTGGATGATGGTAAAAGTTACTAAGGTGATGCTGTATTGTAAAACTTCTGGAAGCGGAACACCCAGGCTTCTGTAGATAAGTCACCTCTTCCTTTAGGTTATTTATACCAATTACATACCTGACAGCAGGGTTTCTGTACCACTTGCAATTTATGCATATAAAATTATAGTTCTAAACAATTTTAATTATTTCATCTTAAATATAAACACATTACTTTTGAATGATTATAAACTAAAAATAGGCTCAGTTATCTGCCCCTCCTCACCTTTCCACTTATAATGCTTAGTCTTAAATAAGATTTGAAATCATAAAAGCTTTAGAAGAAAACAGAAGGGGAAAGCTTCTTGACATTGGTCTTTGCAATTTCTTAGTTTTGACATAAAAAAAATTCACAGCAACAAAAGCAAAAATGAACAATTAATACTGCATTAACTAGTTTTGTGCTTATAATTTTCTGGACAATGTTTAATGCCTATATCTTGTACTCTGAACAACTACTGTGTATACATCAATGAACAATGTATTGATTATTGTTTCCTACTAATCTGCTTTGAAATTATTTGTTATTTTTTACTTTTTTGTATTTAAAATAAAAGACAGAATAAACTAAAATGTCTCTGAATAGCAAAGGAAACAAGCTGAAAGAAAAGTATAAAATGAAGAAATACAGTTGTAAATAATAGTTATAATGAGTCAATATCTAGAATATGTAAGCAGCTGAATAACAAAAAAAAAAAAAGACTGGCAAAGGACTTAAATAGACATTTTTCCAAGAAAACATACCAATGACAAGAAGGTATATGGAAGTAAGTTCAACCATTACTAAATGGGATGCTTAATTTGGGGTGCTAAGTATACTACCAGACACCCAGATGGCTGGTAAAGCATTATTTCTGGTTATGTTTCTGCAGTTGTGTCTAAAAATGATTGGCATTTGGATCAGTGGATGGAGTAAGGAAGATATTCCCTTATACTATGTGAATAAACACCATACAGATAGAGCAAAAAGTCAGAGAAAAAGAAAATTCTCTGTCTTTCTTCTGGAACTGGGACACACTTTTCCAGTTCTTAGAGAGTATAATTCCTGATTCTCTAATCTTTGGACTCCAGGGCTTGTGCCAGGAGGTCCCAGTTTGCCAAGTCTTCAAATTCAGACTATTATATGAGTAGCTTCCATAATTCTAAGACTTTCTAATTTGCTTCAGGCTTTTTTATTTACTTTGCGGGCTTCATAAACACATGAGCCACTTCCCCTAACAAATCTTCTATCATCTAGCTAGCTAGCTTATCATCTATCTATCTGTCTATCCATCCACTACTTTCTTTCTGATCTCTCTGGAGAACCCTGACTAAAACCGTGCACTAATTACCAGGGAAACACAAATCAAAACTACCATCAGGTATCACTGTGTGCATGTCAGGATGGCAGTCATCAAATGTCCAAATGTAGGGGTCAATGAAGATGCAGGAAAAAAGCAACTGGAAAACTCTGTTGGAATGTAAATTGTTACAACCACCATGGAAAACGTTATTGTGGTTTCTCAAAAAATGAACAGAATTGCTATACAATCTAGCAGTCTCATATTTTTGAATATATAATGAAAGGAAAAAAAATCACCATCTCAAAAAATTTTCTAAATGCTATGTTTATTGCATTATTAGTTACAATAACTAAGATACAGAAATAACCTAACAGTCCATCAACAGTTGACTAGATAAATAAAATAAAATGTTATTTAACTCTACATTAGAAAGAAATCTTACCATTTGTGATACTGGATGAAACTTAAAGACATTTTGCTAAGTAAAAAACCCCAAATATAGAAAGTCAATTATTCATGATTTCACATATAGTGGAGCCTAAAATATGTTGAATTTATAGTACCAGAAAAAAACAATGATGGCTACCGGGCACCATGGTAGAAAAAGAGGGGAAACATTAGTCAAAAGGTAAACATCTTCCATTATAAGATGAATAAGCACTAGAGACCTAAAAATATGTTTCAATATACAAAGCATGATGACAATGATAATACACTTGAAATTTTTTGAAAAAGCTACATCTCAAATGTTCTTAATACACACACATTTGTGAGGTGGTGGATATGCTACTTAGTTTGGTTGTGGTGAACAGTTTACAATGTATACATATATAAAAACATTGTACTTTACCCTACATTTTTACTTATCAATTACACATGAATACATCAGGAAAACAGCTGGATTAATAGTAAAAAGTACATTTCCTAAGCCTAAAAATCCAAAATTCTCAAGCTGTTTTAACAGTAATGATTATCATTGGTATTATAATCATATCTATTTTAATATCATCAAACTGGAAAACAGAAAGGTAAAAACAAATTATAAAAAAGTATGCTGAATAGTAAACATAAAATAAGGTTAGAGGGTGAGTTCTAAAAAAATATCATTAATCACCAAGTTGGATGACCTAAATATCCTAATAGCTTCTCTGTAAGGTGAACAGGTATAATAGGAAAATTTTATAACAGGAATATTGTATAATAGGAAAATTTTAAATTAAAAAGTTACACTTAATACATTATATTTGTAAGAGCTCCATGGGTTGATATTTTCTGTTGACAGGAATGTGGTAAAACTAGTGAAGTATTAAAGCATTTGTGGTGAATTTGGTTGTTGCTACCAGTGCTTTATATTTTCATATCTTCTGATCCAGTAATTCACTTCTAGTTATCTCCTAAAGATTCACATAAAAATAAATGCTCATATTTTATGCATCATTGTTTGAAAATATAAAACAAACCCTGAAAACAACTTAACATCTAACAATAAGCAAATGACTAAATTAATGATAGTACCATAATGATACCATATTATAACTAGAATGAGACTGCATATCAATATATCTGCACAGATTTAGTCATGAAAAGATTCCCGAAGATATTACATTAAAAACATTTACTAAAAATAAAAGACAGTTCTTTTAAAATAAGCACTCATGAATTTGTTTTCCATTGTGATGAAATGAATCATAGCACATTCACAACTTTCACAGGAAACAACTAGAAAAGGCAGACAAGACAACAAAGAGGCGAGGAAGCAGCAAGAACTAAAGGAGATAACATCGCAAGAAAATATCTTAACCAAAACGAGGCCAGCGTTCTCCTGAGTGCTTCTCTTTTTCAAAACATTTGCTTCTTCTGGATGCAAAGTGTTGAGACGCCAGGAAGATAGACACACTGAGAGGGAAAGTCAGAGGGTGTTCTGCAATCTTACAAAGATAAAGTGAGGAGAAATGAAAAATGGGACCAAAAAGAAGGCAGTGCTTGAAGAGCTATGATTCCTGAGAGACCAAGTGCAGATAACACTTATCCAAATATCTGACAGGTTTGTTCCATGGCAATTTATAAATTCTAAAGTTGAGTTACGAAGTTAGTAGAACACAGTTGCAGCATGGAGATTGACTTCAGCAGTCTCGTCATACGAGAACCAACAAGATTGGGGACCAGCAAGAAAGGGGAGTGGCAAGTAATATATTAACCATCAGGCTCTGAGTTAGATCTGTGGAAATGTAAGAGTAAGCATGAACCAGACAAAACCTTAAGTTTACACACTACACACACCTCAAAAAAGTTTGGTTACTGATTAGGTTGAGTAATCTACTTTACTTTCCCTGCCTACAATTACAATAAAGTGAAAATATTTATCCACAAACACTACAATCTTTTATGCTCAATGCCTACCATTTAATCAAAAGTTACCAGGTAAATCACAAAGTAAGACCAACATTAAAATGAGAAAACGAGGTTAACTTATGGCTATCACATAGAGTTCATAAACAAGAAGATGACATTCAATATTTTCGAGATAAAAATGACAAGATATGGAACCCTCAACGGAAGTAGAATATACAAAAATAGAGCCCTATGTAAAATCCATAACAGAAACACTAAAATTATTGAAATTAAATATAGAATATATAGGTTTAAGAGAAAACTGGAAAAACATGAAATGAACAGTGAAGAAATAAAAGTTAACATGGGAATGAATCAATGTTTGGAATGATAAAGGCCAAGAATTTTCTTAACTGTCACCAAGTAACAGATTCAGGAAGTGCTATGAGCACTATGTGATATAAATATGAAGAAATTCTAGACTCATCAGTGTAAGTCTGATCAAATCCAAATGTAAGTGAAAATGATTTTAAAAAATAGCTAATAACTCAAAAAAATTGGACCCCCCAGATTTACAGACCCAATCAAAAAGTGGTCATATGAAATGCATAGACACTTCTCAGAAAAAGATACAAATGGCCAATAAATACATGAAAAAAAAATATTCACCATTGCTGATCATTTGAGAGATGCAAATTAAAACAACATTCTCCAGAAAGAATGGACATCATCAAGAAATCAACCAATAATAAATGCTGGCAAAGCTATAGGGAGAAAGGAACCCTCTCATTGCTGACAGAACTGTTAACTGATACAGACAGTATGGAAATCAGTATGGAGATTCCTCAAAAACTAAAAATAGAAATTCCATTTGATCCTGCTATTCCCTTCTAGGTGTCTTCCCAAAAGAGTCAAAGACATCATACCACAGTGATGCATGCATACTAATGTTTATAGCAGCACAGTTCATAGTAACTAAAGCTTGAAACAACCCATGCATCCATCAACAGATGATGCATAAAGAAAATGTGGTGTTTATATACAATGGAGTGCCACTCTGCTGTAAGGACAAATGAGTAATTGTAGGAAAATGGGTGCACCTGGAGACCATAATGTTAAGTGGAGTAAATCAGGCACAAAAGCTTAAATACCACATGGTTTCTCTTATATGAAAGATTTAATAGATAAATACAGTGTAAAATAAAAGACAGGGCTGGGGATTTATCTCGCCAGCAAAGCGCCTGCCTGGCAAGTGCAAGGTCCTGAGTCCAATCCCTGGTACCAAAAAAATAAAAAATAAATAAAGAAAAGACAAGTAACAGGAAAAAACAAAGAGACAAAAGGAGTTACTGGTTATCCAGTATAGAAAATATATACCTTGACTTAGTACAATTGTCTTATGTGTTTTATATGGTTTTGGCCTATTAGTCTGGTTTTCAGTCTGTATATATAATTAATTTTATAAAGTCTTATAAATAAATGAATTTGATGCTGGCAAAATAAAAGAGAGGTGGAAGGAGGGGAAAAAATTGAAATGTGTTATGCACATGTACCGTTTCCCTACAGTGAATGGAATCATTATGTACCACAAACATGGACTAATACAATTTTTTAAAAACTCAGCTCAAGAGAAAGGGTACAGTACTTTCGAATGAGAAGCATACTGCAGTTAAAACCTTGATATCAATATGTAAAGTCAGAGACAAGAGAAAACAAAAAACTTCTAACCTAGAATATACACACAAAGAATATATCCTTCAACAATGAAAGCAGAATCCAAACAACTGCAGACAAACTAATAAAATTTGATGTTGACAGACCAAATGGAAATCTAAAAGGAATTGTTTTTGAGGAAGAAAAATTCTAGTTAAATATATAAATGAAAAGGTTATATACGTAATTACATCTAAATAAATCATAACTATACAAAATTAGGTACATGAGAATTAGAATGCGTGACAAAATAATACAAATCATAGAAGAAATTATATAGTATTCTAATTGGTTTGACCATTGAGTCACTAAAAAACCATAAAAGAATATCAAACTAATGAATGAATAAGACAGAGAACAAAACAATTTTTAAAACTTCTAAAAATTTTATTAGCTCAAACACAACAGAAAAATGAAACATGAAATAAATGGAATAGGTAAAAAATTATTAAGAGAGGGAATATAAATACAAATATAACAATATTTATATCGACTGTTAGTATGTTATAATTATCCAAATGTTTAAAACTCATTAGCCTTTTTATGACTATGTGCTGCTAACATGAGACAAATTTTAAAGATAAGGGTATAGAAAATTGAAATTAAAAAAAAGTGAAGATAAATCATAGGAACACAAAGCAAAATCAGAATTATTACTCGAGGTAAAGAGTAGTATTTCATAATTACAAAACCATTCTCGAAGAAGTAACAAATTTGAATTTTTATATACCTAATGTAGTCTCACAACAATGTAGAATGAGAAACTAAAATACAAGTTCACAATTAGCTGTGAGCGTTAACACACCTTTTCGGTGTGCTGTGTGAAATCTCAGCTGCACGCAGGGAAAGGGGATCCTCCCCATAGCCGGCCACAGTCGGTGCAGGGTGTAGACTGGCGGGGAGGGTGCGGGGCTCCGCCACCAACCTTCACCGCAGACTGCAGCAGACTGCAGCTGAGGTCCTCCCGCAGCTCACCCCTGGAGCATTCATCAGCAGGCCTCACGCTCAGCGGCTCCCATGACCCCTTCGGGTTTCATAGCCGGGATGAAACACAGCTCAGAAAAGCGTTCAGCCAATTGCTACAGGATTTTCAAACGAAGAGTATGCGTAGGGCATGGCCTGGGCAGTTCCTGAATGCTCAGCTCTGATGTTCCCCATTGACTCCGGACAGGTCACTTTCCCCACACATCGGCAAGCTAGGAAACTTCCCCGAACTTCAGCATCCTGCTGGTCTACTGGGCTCTCATTCTGTAGCCTGGCTGCTTAAATAGTGGCCAGCTGACTGCACTCAGTGTTAAGACCTCCACCTTGCCCAGAGGGTCCGTGCAGAGCGTCCACTCCTCCGTGGCAGGGTTCCTCTTTCTGGTGACTGGACCCCAGCTCCAGGCTGATCAGGAGCCACTGTGAGGCCCCTCCTTACTGTCACTCGGGAAATCCCAGAGGTTTCTGAAGCTCTGTGACAGAAACCGAGGACAAAGATGAGACAAATAGCTTATCATACCATAGTAACAAATAAAGAAAATGTGTTGGTAAGTATGTAGAAAGTGTGATCATTAAGTGATGGATATATTAAGAGTAGTGACCCCATATACAAAAAAAGAGATGCGGATTTTTTTCAAGTGTACAATGGAGCATTCGGCTGTGCTGACCACTGCTGCCCCACTACAGAGGACAGACATAATATATCCACAGCACATGTCCCAATATTAAAGTAACTTGAAATACAGTTACTAGAAAGAAAATATCAATATCTGGAAATTCACCTAAAAGCACTAATAGAAGGTTTCTTATAAAGTGGGTCATTTTCTTTGGAAGATGTGAATTAAATATATCAATATTTTAGAATATACATGTAATATACTATATAGTTGCAGGATTCAAAAATATAACCTGTTTTGTTTTTTTCAAGAAGTAAGTTTGATCATGTTTTCCATTTGATAATGACATAAGAAGAACACAGGAAATATTAAAAACTCCCTGAAACCTCAGTTTAGTTATATTTGTAATACAAATTTCATTATAGCTTACTAATCTATTACAATTTGTTTTCCTTTCCTATATAAAAGTGAGATGTCTATTATTTAAATCAACATAAATTTTATTTTTATTTTAAAGAGAATAAAACAATAGAAAAAAGAACAAAGCAAATCAGAATGGAACAATGCAAGTAACACAGGACCTCGCAAAAAAACAACAGGAAATCAACAGTGGCTACCATAAGGTCTCTCGTCTTCTTTGTAATAGTTGTCCATACCTTCACACACAATACAATCCAACAAAACAAATATTATAAAACCAATCAATACAATAAAATGAGATCATTATGGGACTTCAAAACAAGGCAGCTATCCTTATACACAGTGAAATCAAATAAGAAAACAGAATAAAATCAATCAAAACAAAAGAATGAAAGCATTACAGGGCTTTAAAACCAGATAACAGGAAATGGACAATGGTTATTATGATGTCTCTTTTTCTTCAAAATAGCTGTTCATACAATTGCACATAATAAAATCAAAACAAAACAGTAAAACCAATTAAACAGAAAGCATTATAGCACTACAAAATGAGATAATAGGAAACCAGCCATGATTACTATAATACATCCCATTATGTTCAAACTAGTTGCCCATACTATCTGACACAGTAAAATCTAACAAAACAAGACAGAAAAGAACCAAACCAAATTGTAAAAACATTACAAAAGTTCAAGACAAGACAATAAGTAATTAACATTCTGTAACAATAAGTAATTAACATATCTGTATACCACCTTCTCCTCCTAGGTGTTTCCTCCCCAATCACTTTTATAATGTTTATTGTGTTTTTGGATCCCACTAACTCCATCTGTTTTTTATGCTAGTGTTCACCCAAATGATTTCAAACTGTTTCACCCATGAACATGATCTCCAGTTTCAGCCAAAGAACCTCAAAATTAACCTTTGTAGTTGGGTAGCTTTCCATTATATGAAAATATGGTATCCTTCTTATCCGTTCTTCAGTTGCTGGGCTAATTACTGTTGCTTTTTTCTGGTCTTCTGTTGCATGGAACAATTGTTTTTTCCCTTTTAATTTTCAGTCTATGAATTTCCTTTTGAGCTAAATGTGTTTCTTATGTAGAGTATATTAATGGATCTTGTTTCTTGATTCACTCTCCCTGCATTTCTTTTCATTGCTGAATTGAGGCCATCTACATTACTGGTTACAACCAGCATACATTGATCTGTCTCTGCCATGCTATCCTTGTACTGTTGGCCCTCTGCTTTCCCCCTTCATTCAACTGCCTGCCCTGTTGGCAATCCTCCTCTACTGCTGTTCCTGTAACCATGGTCATCCTTATCACTCTCTAGAGTATCCTTCAGCAGTCTCTGTAGGGGTGGTTTGGTGGTCATGAATACCTTCAGTTGTTCTTTATCATAGAAGTATCTTACTTTTCCATCGATTTTGAAAGACAGTTTTGCAGAGTACATCAATCTGGGTTGGAAATTGTTTCTTTCAGGATTTGAAATACTTTACTCCAAACTCTTCTTGACTTGATGGTTTGTGCTAACAAGTCTGCCATGGTTCTGACTGGGTTTCTTTTATAGGTGATCTGTTTCTTTTCTCTAACAGCTTTTAATATTCTGTTCTTGTGTTGAATTTCTGGGATCTTGATTATTATATATCTGGGTATAGACTTACTTTGGTTATGGCTAGTTGGAGTTCTACATGCCTCAGTTATCTGTATACCAGACCCTTTTGCCATGTTTGGGAAGTTTTCTGCTATTATTTCTGTAAATAGCGTTTTTATTTCATTTGTATTGACTCCTGCTTCTTCATTGATACCTATCACTCTCAAATTATTTCTCTTCACATCATCGTACAGTTGTTGAATTGTTATTTCCTGGTTCCTTGCTATTTTTAAAACATCTTTCCTTTCACAATCGCTAGCTGCAATCTTGTCTTCAAGGTCTGAAAATCTATCTTCAGTCTCTTTCAAGCAGTTTTGCTAGCTTTCGATTGAGTTTTGAATTTCCTGGATATCTTTTTGAATCTGTCATGCACTGTAATTCCTTTCTATATTGTTCTTTCAAGGTTTCCAACATTTTCTTATGCTCTTCTTTTTATCTAAGTCTTCTTTAGATATGCTTAGGAATTCTTTATGTTTTTCATTTTTTCTTTCACCTGAGATATTATTTCTGATCTGATTACTTTTACAGTGCCATGAAGCTGTTTCTTTATTTCCACTGTTATCCTCTCTGAGATTTCAGGTGTGTGACTTCCATTTTCTTCTATGACTGTATCTCCCAGATTTGTTCTGGGTGGGCTGGAGGTCTGAGATTGCCTTTTGCTTCTTCCTCTTGTCATTCTCCTGGGTTCCTCCCAACAAGCTGGTTGTAGGGTCTCAGGCACTTCCCAGAATGGCTGCCCCAGAGTGGTGTAGGGGAATGGGACAGGCACCTGGGTTCCTCTGACCCCAGGTTTACAGGGCGGTAACAGGATGTGAGGTGGGCTTCTCCAGACCTGTGCAGCTACACTGGGCCTTTCCCAATGGCCAGGGGTACGTGGTGGAGGGGCTGCTTCTCTCAGCCTGTGTGTTTACACTGGGACTTACATGATGGTGGCAGGCACACAAGGGTGTGTTTGACTGATTCTCCCAGTGAGTGCTGGTTGCCCGAAGGAAGCAAGGGCCTCCAGTGGTGGCCTGCAGGTGCACACGGCTTACTTGGATGTATGTCTCTGCTCCCACTGGTTGCCAAGAAGGAAGCCTTCCATTGTCAGTTGCCAGTGGGCAGGGGCAGATTTGCTGGTTCTCTTTGCCTGTGCTGCCAGAAAGCTCCTTCCCACCACAGGGGCCGGTGGGCAGAGGCAGATTTTCTGGTTCTCTCTGCCTGCGTCTCCTGTCCCCAACATAAATTTTAGTAAACACAAATTTAGTAAGTATACTTTGGCTACATGAGAGATATGAAGCCAAAGACAACTTACCAATTAATTCCAAACTGAATGTTGTAAGAAACTTTAGCTATAAATTTACATAATGCAACAAAAGTTTCTGTTTAAGTTTTCAAGATGAAACTTCTTCAGTCCTTACGAATTCAGACATACAGTCTATAATAATGAGGATTGATGTTCTGCATTTTAATTAGATTCAAGAAAATCTTATAAAAAATTGTAATTGTATCTCATTTTAAAATAAACTGTAAAGAAGACTGAAATTTCATTAGCACATTGTTAAGGAAATCATAGAGATGCTATCAAAAGGAAAGAAAAATGTGACAAGGAATAGCTTAATGAAGATTTGTGGAAAAAGATATGAAAATATCTGAAAACACAGCCATTGTTAGATATTAACAATAGAAAGTTACTCATAGAATTGGACTTTAAATGAAGATAAAGCTTCATCTTAAACATTATGAAATACAAGAGCAAACAAACCATAATTTACTGTCACTGCTTTCCCTACTTTTGGCACACTTTAAGATATGAAAAAATGTTATTCGATTGGCTATTATATTTAACTTTTTGAAATTTAAGAACAATGAAAATTAGCAATCAAGCCAGGCATGGTGGTGCATGCCTGTAATCCCAGCACTTGGGAGGCTGAGACAGGAGAATCTTGCAAGTTTGAGGCTGGCCTGGGCTACAAAGTGAGCTCAAGGTCAGCTTGAACACCATAGTGAGACCCTGTCTCAAAAAGACAAGGGCCGGGGATTTAGCTCAGTGACCTGCCTGGAAAGTGCAAGGTCATGAGTTCAACCTCTGGTGCAGCAAAAAAAAGGAAAAGAAAATTTAGCAATCAATACATATACGATCAAGTGTTTACCACAAACAGAACACTCTGTAAAAAATATAAAGAAGTAGAATTGTTATCATTACAAGGATATGTTGGTAAATTCCTTGCAAGGTCAAAATTGTATCTAGCACTAACTTATGCATTGATAGGGAGAAAGAGTGCTTATGGCAAAACTTTTATAAGGCATTTAAAATAGTTCAGGAAATAACATCTGTATACCACAGACACACACTGGGAAGACTGATCATAGAAATTCTAGGAGGCAAAAATCAAACAGATAATATTCCCCTATCTCCTGCACACACACACACACACACATACATGCACAAAGACTCACTGTTGTCAAATCAGAACAGTCCTCTGGCAAACACAGACTAGTATTACAAGAACTCTAGGAAAACACAAACAGAAGCCTTCAGAAAAGTGTTAGTGGGGCCAGGGATTTAGCTCAGTGGCATAAGCGCCTACCTGGCAAGTGTGAGGTTTTGAGTTCAATCCCCAGTACCAAAAAAAAAAGTGTTAGTGAACTTCCATTTGGATAAATTTAGTAAAATGCAGAAACTAATCTTATACTGCAACAATCAATAAAATTGGGAATTTGAGAGTTGCACTTTGAAGGTACATGAGTGATGAAGAAATAATGAATAGGTAAACTAAAATTCTAGAGGATGAGCTTTTCTTAAATGATTTGCTAATCACTATCTCATTTCTTCCCTAGAGGCATTAGATTTTGGATACCATATAGGAGTCAGAGATTGCAGTTACACAAAGGGGTGTTACTGAAATAAGGAGAATGAAGCACACTACTCTGTGGGTACCTGGATCCAGTCCGACTCTTTGGGAATTAGAGCAGTCAGCTGTATGGCACACATACATGGGTAAAGGATGAGGATGAGACTGGGCCTCAAAGAGTGAAATCTTTTGGATCTTGCTGTGTTTGAGAGGCAAAATCTATGAAGGAAAGAGTCCTACAACATACACAGATCTGGCATAATTTGATAATGTGTGTGTATGGGAAATAAACCAAAGCTAAATCTCCCACAGTCTTTCAGGAGTAAAGAGACAGAAATCTACAAACTCTCAAAGGCTGTGTCTAAAGAATAGCAATAGACCAAAGATGAACAAAATCTTAATGAAAACTGGGAACTAGACCTAGATTGTGATGAAGTGATTAGTCTCTTACGGGAAAATCTTCCCCACTGCCAGATAAATATAAAGCTAAAGCATTTATATTTGTTTATATGCATTTGATATACAATCAAAAGTTCCTAGTCATGCAAAGCAGTAGGAAAATGTGACTACCAATCCAGACAAGAAGTAAGCAATAGAAACACATGAACAAATGACCAATATATTAGTGTTAATCCAGAGAAACACACTAAAATATCCAAGATCAATATAGTATCCAAAGTCAAGGTACTATAGGCATGAGATGGACTTTAAAACTTTTAAAGCACAATATCTGAAATATAAAATCTGGATGAGGATGAAGGTAAACTCAACAGAAAAATAAACAGGATTAGTAAACTAAAAATTATCAACTTAAAAATTACAAATTGAAACATGAAAAGAAAAAGCACAGAAAAAAGATAGTACAAGACATAAATGAGATATGGAGAAAGACTAACATTTCTATAATTAAGACTACGTAAAAGAGAGAACAGAAAGAACTGTGGCAAATGCAACCTTTGAACAATGACCAAGAATTTTGCAAAACTCATAAAAGTTATCAACTCATAAGATAAATAAAATGAAGGCCACAATTGATCATGCCAAGGTTAAGCTATTGAAATCCAAAGACTGAGATAAATCATAAAAGCAGTAACAGTAAAACTCATGGCTGACTTATCAAGAGAAATATGGAAGTCAGTAAAAAAAAAATGTGCTGAGCTTTGAAAGATTTTAAAGAACTTCAAAACAACAAAAGATATATAGATTTTAACCCAGTGAATACATCCATCAAAGTTAAGGTGCAATAAAATATTTTGAGATAAAGAGAAGATCAGAGAATTCGTCAATAGCTGAGACAATTGGCTGCTAAACAAGAAATACTACAGGAAGTTTTTCAGGCTGAAAGAAAAATAATTCCAGATGGAAAGATGAAGCTTCAGAAGGGAATGCAGTATTAGAAAAGCTAATATATATAGCTATCTAGAAAAAATACTGACTGCTTAAAAGAACATTATTAATTGTGTTTTATGGAGGTACAACAAGGGTAGAAGAAAAGTGTATAACAACAACAGTATAAAAGGTAAGCGTGAGCTAAATGAAGCAAAAGTGTTATAATTTTAGAATTGTCTAGAAAATGCTAATTGAGCTAAAGTAGACTTTAATAGGTCAATAATATACACTAAAATTTCAAGAATAAGTTTTGAAAAGGAATACAAGGAAGCAATAGGAAACTATACTAAAATGTAATTAAAACTAACAGGATAAAAACATGGAATAAAAACACGATTAATCCACAAGAACAAAGAAAAAAGAGGAATAAAATAACAAATAGTACATTCAAGACAGAGAACACAGCAAGATGGTAGATTTAAACACAATCATACTGTATTAGTAGTTATATAAAATCTAAAGTACCTGTATCTATAATTAAGAGACTATCAGAAATATGCTTAAAATATGAGGACGAAGAAAAATAAAATTAAAAGAAAAGAAAAAGATGTACCATGAAATAGTAATTAAAAGAAAGAGCTATGGTTTTTTTTTTTTTTGAGGCACCAGGGATCGAACTCACAACCTCACACTTGCCAGGCAGGCACTTAGGCCACTGACCTAAATCCCCAGCCCTTGTCTTTTTGAGGCAGGGTCTCACTATGCCATTCAGGCTGGCCTCGAGCTCACTTTGTAGCCCAGGCTGGTCTTGAACTCACAACGATCCGCCTGTCTCAGCCTCCTGAGTGCTGGGATTAAAGGTGTGAGCCACCACACCTGGCTTTGAGCTATGGTTATATTAGTATCTAAGTAAGAAGATTTTAAGGTAAGAAAATTACTATGAATAAAAGGCAGACTAATTCATGATTAAAGGATAATTTTATTTTTTTATTTTCTTTATTTATTGGTACCGAGGATCAAACTCACGATCTCATGCTTGCCAAGCAGGCACATACGCCACTGAACTAAATCCCTGGCCCTTGAGGATAATTTTAATGAGAAAACAAAACAATCTTTCTGTTCTATATAATTTACAAATTCCAAAACATAAAAGAAAATGTTAACTGAAGAATAAGGAGAAATATACATCTATAGTCACAGATTTTAATGTACCTCTCTCAGTTACTGGTAGAATAAACAAACAAAAAGCTACTATCATTATAGAAGAATTAAGCAACAGGATGGACCATGTTGACTTAATTGACATATATAGAACATTATGCACAATACCTATACCTAAAGACAAAAATTATTTTCAAGCACATATAAAATACTCACTAAAATGCATCTCTAGAGGATCACTTTCCACAAATAGTAACTAATGAAAAAATAAATATAGAGAGAAAAGAAAGCATTTACTTCATTAATGTGATTAATTTCCAACATAAAAAGAAAGAATGCTTGTAGGCTGGTAGGATTTAGCAGGAAGAAAAGAACATTTTTGGCGTAGACAGAAACTTGTGAAAAGTGTTTCATATTTTGAGAACTGCAAGTCATTTCTTGACATTAAAGCAGTCGTCGCATGTGGAAATTGGCTAGACATGAAGCTCAGGAGAATTAGCAGCACTTACATTGTTAAAGACTGTACATGCTTCGCTAAGTTTTGGGGAGCTGTTGGTTTTGTTTTATTTTGTTTTGTTTTTAAATTCTAAAATTATACAGGGAATAATGAAAAGTTAATGAGATATATAAGAAAATCAGACTTTCTCATAGGAAGTTTCAAACTGGCAATAATTTAGAAAGTAGATTATAACTATGCAAGACCAGGAGGAATAAGGCCATAGAGTAGGTCATCCTAGTAACCTTGGTGAAACATAACAAGAGCGTGATCTGGCAAAGGCAGAATGACCATGGAAAAGATGACATACTGAAGAGATAGTAAAAGTAAAGAATCTTTAGGAATGAGTAATCAGCATCAACAATTAAGACAGGAAAGGTGGGCAATGGAGCAGATTGAAGAGGAATAATGTGGCTGTCAGGTCTCTGAACTAAATCCCCACCCAATTAGGAGAGAAAAAACTCCCCCAAACAGATGTGTTATTCACATCTGGTGGGGGTGGGGCATGGCGTTCAACAGGAAGTCAGCAGCTGTCCCCACACAGCTCAACCTGCAAAGAGCTGGTTCCACAAAAAAACACAAAAAAATGCTGTCCCTGCCAGCATCCTCTATACCAAACACTGCCCTGTCTATCACCTAGCCCTAGACGCCCTACTCAGAGACCCAAAATTTTGTACCCCCTCAGCAATACCTCCCTCGCTTACCTAAACTCCCCCATAAAAACATGCCCTCACCCCTTGCTTATGGCCAACGGTCTTTTTGCCCTTGGCCCTAACCTCACCTGGTCTGCAATAACATTATCATTGTTTGCTTCAATCTTGCCTGCGTCAGTGGTCTTGGTCATGCCCCAGGTTAGCCTAACAGAGGTGAGTTCACTTCAGTTTGGAACATGCTATCTCTGAGGTACCTGTGAACTCCCTAGCTGGAAATATTTAGCAAAATTCAATATGTAATTTGGAAGCACTTGAGAAAGAAAAGGACTAGAAAAAAGGACCTAGGATTTGTAAATATCTGCAACCATGATCATGATTAGAGGATAAGAGGGTGGGAAAAAGAAAAGAGACTAAGTAGAGAAGAGGTGTCTTGGGTACTTTCCTCTTGTTGCTGGGACAAAGCACCTGACACCCAAAGTGAAGCAAGGAAAGGCTTATTTAGCTTACAGTTTCTGGAGATTATGGAGTCCATAATCAGCTGGCTCCCAGGCAGGGTGGCATGGCACTGGGGCAACACTTCAAGGCAGCAGCCAGAGCAAAAGGGGGAAAACAAGCCTCCTCTCCTCCCTTATAGTGTACACAGCCCCGCCCCCACCCCACTTCAGGGTGGGTGTAACACTCACAAAATGTCCCTGCCTTCCTTTGAACAGGATGAGGATATTTACAAAGTAAGAACGCTGGCTCCCTGCTGAGTCTCTCAGTTAAACTTTTAAACTTCTCAAGTTGACACAATGTATCAACCATAACAAGAAGTAAAAGTTAAAAGAGAATAGGGTAGGGTAAGAGAGAGGGTAAGGAGAAAGGCCCATACCCATCCCAGGCAATTCTGTGGGTGATTCTCCACAAACAAGGATTGGGTGTCCTCCAATTCCGTTTCAACACCATCAGATCCCACGGGTCGAGGGCTCAGTCTTACAAGACTGCCCCCACTTCTGATGCCAACTACAAACTCAGGTTGTGGCCAGGCTTCTGACGGACTGGCTGTACATCAGGATCACCACATCCTTGGACTTGACTTCAATTAACTTGTTGGAGTGGCTCACAAAACTTGGGCAAATATGTTACTTATTTTTATGTATTTGTAATAAAGGACAAACCAAAGGACACGTGTAAGTTGCCAGATGAAGAGATACAGAGGGTGAGGTAAAGAAGAGAAACAGGCACAAAGCTTTTATGCCTTTCTGGGCATCCCACCCTCGCAGAATCTCCACAAGTTCAACAGTCTAAAAGCCTAGGTCAAGCCCATTTTTTTGGGTTTTATGGAGGCTTCTTTATATAGCCAAGATTAACTGCATCACTGATCACTGGTGATCATCAACTCAACCTCCAGCCACTACTCTACCTCCACAGGTTGAGGGATGGGGCCAAATGTTCCAACTTTATAGACATGTTTTAGCCATTTAAGTGACATCCCCCATCCTGAAGCTATTTAGGAGTCTCATTAATGTACTGCCAATCCAGAGATAATTTCAAGGGTTCTAGAAGGAGTCATGTGCCAGCAAACAAGACAAGGATAATATATACATATGTGTATACATCTAAGATTGTCCATTTACCCACATATATATAATCTCACATATGTGCATATATACATAGACAATCTCACATATATACACACATATACACATATTAGTATCTATAAAACTATTTATATATAAAACCATATATATAACCATAAATCACATAATAGTTACAAGCCCCTTTAAAGTTTTATTCAAAATTTAATCCAAACAATGCTACGAAGTGGGTTTTTTGATAATCATTTCCACATCAAAGAAAAGAAAATAGACCTTAGGATTAGATTTTTAAAAGCACACATGGGCCTTTAAGCCCAGGGTCTCAGTGAAATCAATCCAAGTGCAAAATAATCAGACCTTTGGACATAATAAAAAATTCATATGGAACATGATCTCCCTCAGGTGAACATCAGACATGACTAATAAGTGGTATGAAGATATACAGTTCTAATTAAGTGAACTACAAATAAGTTTTGTTGTAGTGTAGAACACTTTCAGAGTTGAAAAACCTAACTTACAGGAATTTGCACATCTGTAAATCATGACCTTAGTAAATCTACAAGGTTGCATTCTTATACATAGTTATGGATATTACAAACAAGTCATATGTCATCTTGGCTTTTTAGATTTAGAGTCTTGTATTCAGAAATGTGAATACACTTGAGAATTAGCATTCTGGATTTTTTTAATAAGATATAAAATTTCAATGCTATGGAAAGGCAACTTCACTATAAAGACTACATTTCAAGTAATGAGAAAAGACATGTACATGTGTTAGTAGGTGCTTAGGAGAGAAAAGCAGAAAAGGGAATTGAAAGAAGAAACAAGTAGGAAATAAGTACCCCATAAAAAGTCAACCACTGTCTCTAGAGTAGTAAATTATAAATTGAAGGAACAATTTAAAACAGAAAGCTAGGATAGAAAGTACACTTTGTGAAGGGAAAATATTGTAAATTTAGAATGTAAATTTAAAGCATGAAAAAGTTTGCAATTCTAAATTCTGTAATACTGAATATAAAATTCCCTACAAATTCAACTTCCTAAAATAACATGCTAGGAAATATTTTTCTTTTATATAGATAAGCTATATACACACTAAATTTATCATAGACAACTAAATTAAAATGTTTTGTTAAGTATTTCTTATATATTGTTCTCACATTGAAGTAATATATTTTCAATACAATTAATGAAATTATGTTAAAGTCACTATTTTTCAACACTTAATGAAAACAGAACATGCAAATGGGAGTAGAGGATATAAATGAAGTGAATCATCTTTTTTGTTTGCTTATTTGGTTTTGTTTTTGCATACATTGTCCTTGAGAACACTCTGGGAAATTTTAAAGCTTTTCAGGGTCACTGTGAGATATTCGCCCTTTGTTGTCACTTGTAATTGAATAAAATCCTCATGCAATAGAAACTGCATAAGAATTATGAAATAAGTTAAATCTCCACTGTAAAGAGTATTTCTGGATTCACAAATTTTTTTGTTAAGTTTTATTTTACTTATTTGGATTAACATTAGCCATGCTTCTAGATCTAAAACAGAATCACAAATTAAGTTTAAAAGGAAGTTTGGAAACAGTCTAATCTAACCCATTCATTTATGTGTAATTATGGCTGATATTTAGATGCCCCCCCCAAAGTCTCATGTGCTTATAGGTGGAGCTTTTGGGTGGAGATTTATCATGGGGGCATGATAATCATCAGTGGCTTAGTTTAATGATAAATTTATAGCTGACTTGCGATTAAGAGGCAGAATCTTGCTGGAAGAAGTGGTCATGGATGGCAAAACCTGGAAAGGTTTATCTCTTCCCTGCTCTTACCTTCACTTTCTCTCTGCTTCCAGCCACCATGCCATGAGCTGCTTCTCCTCTGCCATGCTGCCCTGCCCTGGAACCAGCTGACTGTGGACTGAAAACTCTACGGACTATGAAGCAAAATAATTGGCCTCCTTTAACTTGTGGGTGTTGGGTATTGTGTCTTAGTGATGAGAAAGTAACTAAGACAGACTTTGGTACCACAAGGAGGGTCATTGCTGTGACTGTACCTGACCATGTGGCTCAGAAACCTTTGGAACTGCTTGGTAGGAAGAATTTAGAAAGGTCTGAAGGTGCCTGCTGGAGCAGGAACTCTACAGTGCTGACCTTAATTGGAGATTTTGGTTGGAGGACAATATTTTCCCTTCACAAAGTGTACTTTCTATCCTAGCTTTCTGTTTTAAATTGTTCCCTCAATTTATAATTTACTACTCTAGAGACAGTGGTTGACTTTTTATGGGGTACTTATTTCCTACTTGTTTCTTCTTTCAATTCCCTTTTCTGCTTTTCTCTCCTAAGCACCTACTAACACATGTACATGTCTTTTCTCATTACTTGAAATGTGGTCTTTACAGTGAAGTTGCCTTTCCATAACATTGAGTAAACAAATCCACCCCAAGATACAAGCCATGAGAGCTACTCTGGGAACTATTCACAGTACTGTAGGGGCAGGGCTGCCCAAGCCATTTGGAGTTCGAATCTTACCACTGATTGACCCGGGTGCTAGACATGGAACTATGGGATTTTATGTTTTCCTTGCTGGATTTCAGTCTTACTTTGGTCCCACTGCTTTCCGTCCCCCTATTAGTGTCTTTTGGACTGGGAATGTTTACCCTTTGCTATGGTATGTTGGCAACATTTAACTTTTTGATTAGTAAAGGGGCTCTAAGAGTTTGGCTTAAATCTCAGAAAAGAATTTGGACTTCGACTTTTCAGCTGAAACTGTTAGGACTTTGGAAACTCATCTTAGATATGGACTAAATGCTTTTAGCATAAAGGGATGTACGTGAGTCTTTTGGGAGTTGGGGCAGAATGTGATGATTTGTATCTGATTGTACCCTCAAAGCCTCCTGTGTTCACAGTGGGGCCTCCGGAAGGTGATTGGATCATAGGGGCAGAAGAATCATCAATCATCAATACGCTGATGGGTTTTGGACTGACTTTCTGATAGGAGATATGAACTGATTGGAAGAGGTGGGGGTGTGGCTTCCCTACGCTTTCATTCTCTGTGTGTCTTTCTGTTTCGTATCTGCCATGCCACGAGCAGTGCTCCTGCAGGATGCCCCTGTGCCATGCTGCCCAGCCTCCAAGCCACCTAAGTGTGGAATGAAACCTAGATAAACTGTGGTATAAAATGAACCTCCCTCTCTTTAAATTGTGCCATCAGCTATTGAGGGTCAGCAAACAGGATACAATTAAAAGAAATAGCTACTGCAAAGCACAGTTTACCACACCATGCTGGTTTTCTTCTTTCAGCAGCTGACCACTGGGAAGAAAGTTTAGGAAATTCAAGACAATGTTCCTCAAACTTGCATCATCCTTTGTGTCATTCTTCTGATACTTATAATAAAACTACCTCTTATTAAAGTTATATGGTATGTCCTTGACAGAACACGCATTTGTTTAAAAATATTTATTAGGCTCCTAATTTGTTGGAGACACTGGGCTTACTCCTGGAAACTACAACAGCAAGCATGATGTCAATGGCTGCTGATGTAACAGAGCTCTGTAGGTGGGAGACAACTGGGCTCAGAAAGCAGCACTGTGGGGCCCAAAGACTCTGACTGTGGATGAGTGCAAGGCCAGGAAGTTTCTACCGTGACTACCCATCAACTACATCAGGTCACTTCGCTTTCCAACTTGGCATGGGGTTAGTTTAAAATAGTTTTCTGTTTTTAAAACTAATGCAATACAACTATATATTTACTAAATTATTTGTCGTAAAATTTTATTTATGAAGTTTACATCATTTTCAAATATTTTCCCTTCAATAAGTATAGTTTGACAAACTGCTATTGGTTTGACAAACTGCCCTAACAAGTCCATTTCTATTAACTATAAAACAATAACTTAAAATGTTTGATCCATGATTAAATTGCAGTTTAAATTTAATAACTGAGTAACTTTAATATGCTGTTACCTTGTTAGCTTTCCTATTTGAAGCTTTCTATTGTTACTTTAACAAAAAGAACATCAACCATGGTGTCTTTATAGATTGCTCACTTATTCAAATAACTATTATTCATCTACTAAAAATAAGGTGAGTAATAGAACAAGGCTTTCTGAAACTATATATCAAAGAGAAAGTTTTATAGCCTTAGTATTGCTTACAAATCAATTCCTTAGAGTTGGCTTGCCATTAGTAGCTTTTAAGACTGCCTAGAGCTGTGTCATTCACTGCTATTTTGACACATTAATGCATTAATGGTATGTGCAGGCTGACAGAACTTCTCTCAAGTTCTATTACAATAATTATCAGACCCTTCTATGAGACACGCAGAGTTAAGCAAGGTGACAAAGAGTATGTAAATACTCAAGTATTCCTGAAGCATCCATTTAAAAATGACAGTGAATAATTAAGACACTATAAAAACATCAAGATAAAAACTGTCTGTGAAGAACCTCTTGAGAAGAAACAAACCATGAATAAAAACGACAGTCATTTAGAAATGAAGGGTGGTACATTCAAGGATTCATTTTCTTTTTATAAAACAAGGTTAAAAGTTATGACATGATATACAAATCACATATTAAAATCTTATGAGTCATTGGCGGTTTTTAACTAAATGAGCATACATTTAAGAAGTATGGTGAAAGTGAATCTGTCTTTAAAAATCATTTCTCTTTTAGTGAGAAGAGAGATACCATTCGGTAAGAAATTAAAATACTAACACAAACCAGTGAATATGACCACTCAAGAGGAGAATTTGGTTACTGGCAATAAAAGTCTTAATGATCTGCCTTCTTTGGTCTCCCTCTTCCACTGATCATACTTTAGGCAAAATAAACAAATTGACTTCTTGCTATGTTACTTCTACCAAAACTATTAAAAGCCATCCTATCATCAAATGAATCACATTAAAACAAATTTTACCATCATGATTGCCTACCAGTCCAATCTCGGCAATATTATTTTTACTTGCCATTTGATATTGATGTGAGAGAATGGCATCATAATCTTTTCATAGAAGCATATTTCACTTCCATTTTCTTCTTATCCTGGGAATTACCCAGTGATTTGTAGGTCTTTGGTACTCCAAAGAGCAGTGAAACCCAAAATAGAAACATTAAGATCTTGCCTTTTAAAATTCCTAAACAAATAAGAATAGCAGAGTTGCTGATATAGAAAAGCTAAGAAAGTAAATAAAAGGTAGATCCAAGAAAAGAAAGATGAGAAGGTTAGGAAGTGAAAAGGCCTCCTGCCCTGCTTTTCAGGGCTGTAAGGAAACCATCGGGGTGGGAGGAGGGTGGGTACCATCTCGGGTCAACGCGGATCCAGAGGGAAGGATGTCAGAGCTCCATCCCAATCTTCCTGCTTTGGGAAGGATTAAGGTCCTAAAGTTCTCTGAAATTTCACGCTCCAAGAAAATACATACAATTGAGGTACCTATGGGGAGTGATTGGTTTAGGAAAGTCCACTGAGATTCCCAGAGTAACAGTGACAGTAACAGTTCTCAAATTCTTCCATTATAAAAAGGATTTTAAAAGAAAAAGAGGAGAGAACAGAGGAGACAAGAGGAGTCGAGACAAGGGAACCCTCGACCCACCGGATGCTGAAGGGCCCTGCTCATAATGTGGGGTGCTGGCAGAGGAAAACACCCACTGCAGACACAGACGCATCTGCAGATGCAAGCACAGAAATAAGCCCAGGCAAGAACGCTCTAAATGGGCAAATATCACATTGGGTCTATCCTGGGCACAACACAGCCAGGAACACAGTACCAGAAAAAAGAGGAAAGCGACAAACCGGGGACAAAGGGAAAGAAAGAAGAGAGAACAAGGGGTGAAAAGAGGAGGGAAAAGGAGAATAAAGAGAACAAATAAAAGAGTAAAAATTGAAATACACTAATTGCAGGAGCAAACTGTCAGAAGTTCAATTTCCAGTTCTTTTTTATTTGTTGTTTAATGTTTAGTAAGTTACCCTACCTCTTCTGTGCCTTACAATCTTTATCTATAAAAGAAGACAATAATAGTACCCACTTTATAGAGATTCTTTAAAATTAAATGAATCAGTACTACAAAAAGTTTTAAAAGCGTAAGAAAAATAAAGCCTTTAACTGCTATTTTAAAGATAACAAAATATATAATTGCAGCCATCAAGGATGTCTACTTATCTTGTTTAGAAACCCTGTATGGCTTCCATTGTTTGTTTTGATTGATTTTACTCTATTCTGTGTGGTTTCATTGTAATATGTCTGAAGGTGTAGGCAACTATTTTGAAGATAACAAATATTATGGTAGCCAATGCTGTTTCGCTAATATCTTGAAATTCTATATTGCTTACATTGTTCTGCTTTGTTTGTTTTGTTTTACTATGTTTTGTTTTGTTTCTACTGTTTTAGTTTGTTGTATTTTGTTTGATTTTACTTATCCCTGATGGTATGGGCAGGTATACTGCAGATAACAAGAGCCATTA
>RJWT010006952.1:0-28302 GCA_004365215.1 Cuniculus paca | reverse complement strand
GAAATAAATAAATCTGAGCACTGATACTTATAAAAAAAATTGCAGCCTTCTTCAGACCATTATCTAAGTTGAAACTGGAACTTGCCTTAATTTGAAATCAGAAAAAAATGTAAAAAATTCTTTATTGGCGTTTGATTCTGTTCAGTCTCACAAAGTTTGATGGTTTGACTATATTTTTTAAAAATGTATGAAAAAAATTGAAATACAACTTAACCTTCTTTGAACATTTGATCTTTTAATTACTGAGAAGTTCAACCAAATTAAAAAAAGTTTTCATTAATGTTTGTTAACTTTTGAACAAAAAACTGTTTTGGTCACTTTCTCTGGGATCTCCTGTTTCCATTGAAGCAGTACAAGTATGGAAAATTTGATTGAATCTTGGAAATAAATAAATCTGAGCACTGATACTTATAAAAAAAATTGCAGCCTTCTTTTCCAATAAGTCTACTTTTTTTTGTAATTTAAGGACTTCTTACTGAGCTTCATTCTTCCTTTTCTCTGAAGTGATGCATTCCCTGGGCTGGTTCTTCTAGAGATTAAGTGAAATGATAGATCCAGAGCTTTCGTGGTTCCCAGAAGTAGGTATGAACTCGCTATGCTTTACTTATTGCAGCAGAAATTGCTTGATAAATTTATTGCAAGTTACGCTGGTATTTTTTATTAGTACATGCTCATAGTACAGAATATTTACATTCCTTGTGGCATTTTTATAATTATTAAATTCTTGTTATAATAGCATAAATACCATATTAATATAAACTCTCCCAGTACAGTTTCTGACATAAAATAAACTACATGATTTTTGCTAAAATGTAGAAAAGCTTTGAATTTTAAAAATTTTTTTTGTACCTGGTACTTTACTGAACAGTCTCCTCACCATTTCCATTTTTTTTCCATCGTTTTTAAATGTATGGCTTCTTCATATCTCAATGTATCTGAAATCAAAATATGGATCATAATCAGTGTCAGAAAAAGCTGTGCTGTATACAGCTGTGCTTGGGGGAGAGGAGTGTAGGCAGAGCTGTCACTGCCGGTACCTGGCTTTCATCTGGGCATGGAAGCCATGCTCATGTGATCGTCACATAAGCCATTTGCACTGATAGCATTGGATGCAGATGGAATTTAAATTAAATTTGGATAAAACATTGTCACTTGTCTGTGAAATGATTACACATGAAAAATACTGAGACAAAAAAATTGCCATACCTGCTGAGCATGCATATAATAATGATATAATGCAGTCCCAATTTTAAAGTTAGTACTATACCCAACAGAACATACACCTGACAGATTCAGAGAGGTTGCTGTCACAGATTCATATATCCTCAGGTGTCATTACCTGATGACTGCTGTCTCTCTAAAGTTTCCTCAAATCTTGAAAGAAAAAGTTCAACTTCTATTCCCATGTAATTTAATTATGAAAAATGAAACTAGACTTTTGATCAAAGTAAAAATATAGATAAACTCAAGTATTTTAACTAATCCTTGAAATTAGACTGTCAAACCTAAAGATCATGACTGCAAGTTATCAAAACTGAGTGCCCATGAAGACATGCATAACTGCCAAAGGTCAAACATCATTGAGAAAAGTCAGCAGATTGTGAAAAGATCACCTAATCTTCAATATTGATTATTTCTTGTGGGAGTAGGTGGGATACAGTTGTGTGAATATAAATCATGCTATTGGCTTCCAGAAAGGGTAAAATTCTTCCAATGTTTTATATTTTTTCTGCGAATTACTACCTTAATGTGGTTTCAAATTTTGGAATTGGTTGCAATTTAGAATCAAAGAACTGCAGTAGTTTTAGTGGTTTTCATATTTATTCTCTTCAGTTCTCTAATTTGTCCTACTAGCAGCTGTGAAAAGGGGCAGCCCAGCAGATTGGTAAAAATGCGGACTTCAAAGTCAGAGTGATTGTGTTTGAATCCTCATGATAGTCATTGTTACACAATCAGAAGCAATGTATGCAGTGTTTTAGTGTAGCTCTTGTCCCCTGTTAACTGGTGCTGATAATACCTACACTCATGGTTATCGTGAAAGCAAACGAAATGTGTGCAAAGGTTTTGCCACACAATGAACATTCAGTAATTGTTGATAGTTATAAATTTTTAAATACCCTGGATTTTCAGGGGTCCCAGTTTCAAGAAACAGAGGCTATCACCTTTAAGACTACAACAAAAGAACCTCACAGGAACCAGAGAACAAGAAGTCAAGACAGAGAGATTTCCTATACAAAGTGCGAAGTGTCGAGCGAGTAGTGCTTTCTGGGTGAGGCATTCTCACTTTTTTGCGGTCTTTTTTCAGGAGTCTCTCCCTGCTAATTTCTCACCTTTCTTAATATTTTCTATTCTTAGCAAACAAAAATCATCTATTGCCCTAGGAATGGAATGTGAACAGTCTCATCATTTTTGAGCAGAACTACCTTAGTGCTGCCAGCCAGGCTGACGGTGGGCTGCCCTTGAGGCAGATGTCCATTATTCCAGATCAATAAAACCAGCACAAAGGGAAGGTCAGGTGAAGTCAGGGGGTCAGCAGAGGACAAGGTTTCATAAAGGAGACACTTGGAAGGCACAAGCAAAATGAATTTAAAATGCTCCCTTTCTAGTGTCTGCATTTAACTTTTCTTCTCTTATTGTATTTTCTATGACTCCAAAGCAATGTAACTGACGCTAGCAAGCACAGGCTCTTAAAACATACTTTCTTTGGACATGAATTATTTCTCTAGACATGAACTATTGTTGCTTCAGAATAAAACATCCTTGCAAACATTGGAAATATTCAGATCTAGATTTTTTGAAAAGTCTTTTAATCTTGCAAAATCATATAAATACCACAACAGTTTTCATCTTTGAGAGTTGCTTTTCCACCTCCTGAAGTTCCCTCCCTTTTATTTAATTAAATGGCTATATATATCAATATATATAGATGATAGATAGATAGATAGATAGAAAGAGTCCTGTTTTTTTCAGTACCTTCTGTTAGATTTTTTCCCAAATTGGATCTTTCTATTGCACACTTGTGAGAATCTAACTTAGGGTAAATTTGTTGATAACTAATTTCACTCTTTGTATATGAGGGTTATTTGGAGTAAATGAGCTATCAGAAGAATATATAATATTAATATTTCTGTGAAGAACATTATCACTCCAGATGTCCATTTCTTTTTAACCAAAAAAGTCACTAGATGAATTGAGAAGAATGTGGGCATTTTTGTGTGCAGTAGACGCACTACTAGTTTTTGTTATTTTAATCCCCGTCTGATGGACACTTCAGAGTTACCACGTTGTTTTATTTTGTAATTTTGCATAGAAAGGAATAGTCAAGCAAACAGTTTTCTCCCATATTTATAATAAAGGCTGCAAGACTCCTAGAAACATGGGTTATAATTTTTTCTACCTCATCATAGTTATGGTATTTACATAATTAATACAATTTTTTGTGTTGGTCCAGATTATTGGCCAAGGTCTATATGAATTGGCCCACAGAATATGAGCACGTCCTTGCATTTTGCTTGAAACCTCACCACTTTCCCATTCAATAATAAAATAAATTGAATTGCAATCAAGTGAGAATGAGAACATGACAGGCAGAATAACAGTTTAAAGCACCATCTATTTAACATATTCCGTATAATGTGATCCTTAACTGGCCACGCCAAGTTAGCATATTGTATTATAATTCTCATTAGAGTCCTGCTGGATTGTTTGAATACAGGAAGTGGGGGATAAAAAGCAAGAAGCCAAGCATATCGGCAGCCAACAGTCACCCAAAGGTTTCAGGATAGCAAGTGGAATCCTGCATTGATCTCCAATTCAGGATAGTATTCAGAGGTGAACTCTACACCTGTAACCTAACTAGAGCTTCAATATATGCCTTGTAAGAGTCAGCCTCCAATACTGAGAAGGGAGTCACAATCCCATCTTGTCTCACCAAGTCAGGTTCTACCAGTATTCTCTGTGTGCAAGAGATACGGCATCCTGCTCATGTGGGGTTTGTGCTGTTTGTGAAATTCGGAGTTCAGCAACCACACTCGTGCATATAAAACTTCGAGTTTGTTTCTCCTATTGTTTTTTCTCAGTATAGAGTCATTGACCAATTCTCACTTCTTGCCCAGGAAACAGAGTTCTGTATAAACCATTCACTTCAGAATCTCTAATTAATGAACCAACTAAAAATTGAGCTCACTAATTATATCATCTCTTTATTTAACTTTTACTATAAACATTTTATAGAATACATTTTTATGAGCTTACATTTAAAGTATGAAACCCAAATCACTTTCAGGTTTGAAAGAGGAAAATGTTACAAATATTCTTCAAAGTCACATCAATATGACAACACTCTATAGAGTTGCACTGATATTTTTGAACTAAAGTTTAAAAGAAATTGTATTTGTCTGAGTTTTCCAAATTAGGTTATCAAGTCTATTTATGACAAGCAGTTCCTGTCATGTAATATGATTACATGGGCTTTATCAGAAGTGACACATTGGATGATTTATATGATGTGTCAGCCAGCAAGATACAAAGGCAAATAATTTCCTGTAATTACTTTTTAAAAGAATTTGAAAATGGATTTTAGATAAATAGCATATGACTTTTAGTGAACTAATTCTTAAAATATCATTCCAAGACATTACTGGGAATGAAATAATTAAAGATGTAAAATGTTAAAAGTATTTCCTAGTAGATTAAAATATTATAGAATTTTCTAGTGGCATCTTCTAATTAGTAGGTGCAACCATGAACCTTCCAGGTTCTGTCTCAAGGGAGCAACATTTATTGTGTGTCTTATTGTTCTGGTCATGTCATTGTTCATTCCAGTCCTTAAATCATTTGTGCTTTTTGCTTTGAATTTACCTCTTTGTTCATTTTTGACTCAAATCCTTCACATTTTTCACAGTTAATATACAATGTTGTTACCTTTCACAAACCTTTCCCAATACCATTTGTCTCCACCAATTCCTGTCTTTTTTAATAAATTTCTAACCATTGTGACCTCCACCTGTATGTTTTAAAGTGATTTCTCTGAGCTATGATGTCTACCCCGGCACTGCACAGCTCACTCCATGTGTAGAAATTTCCCAGAGTCAAACACTGTTTCCTGCCTTAACAGGGGACAACTTGCTTTAGCCTGCATAATGTTTTGCAGTCCTTCACCTGTTTGACATGTGCTGTTTTTCATTTTAGTAGTTTATTTCTCCACAGACCTGCCGTAGAGTCAAACAGCATCTGGCAGAAACAACAGGGCTTTGAACCACTCAGACCCACATCCCTGTTCGTTCATTTTCTTTCAGAAGAATTCTAAGCTTTCTCTGGGGATCATTTTCTTATCCTGCAAAATAGTGCTTATCATACTTAGGTCACTGAGCAGACATTATCTGGGCAAGACCTGTCTCTACACTTATTCAGATGTTATGATCTTTACTTAGCACATTTCCAAATGAAGCTCATCTTCAAAACTATCTGTCGATTGAAATATTAGCTGGAGTATGAGTTTTATTTCCATCCATGCACGTCATTAGATTTCTTATCTGACTGCAATGATTCTAGAAGACATGGGTTAATGTTTTACCCAGTTCAACTGACTGCCCAAATGCTTTCCTGTTTAGGTTATTCCTTCCTTCGTAGCAGAATTGTTTTATCACTACTCAATTTAGTTATACGATCCCTTGATTTCTTTCTATGCATTCACCTTTTCTCCCAATTAGATTACAATTTCTTGGTAGTCAACGTTCATACTTTGTTGTTTGAACATTCTTATTTGACAATGGCATGGGTTGGTGTCTAAGAGATATTCATTATATAGCGACTAAATGGAAAAAGATTCAGTTCATCTATGCAGACATTGAGGAAAGAAAATGAATGGCTAAATTGATGTCTCCATGCTGTGTACTTCATAAAACTGAGCTTTACGAGAGCCACACCTGGGTCTCAGGGTCTCAAAGTCTCACAAACTAGTTATGCAGAGTGCCAAAAATGATTGATGAATGAAGAAATACATGATAGTATACAAATGCAGAATGATTTCTTGCTCTTTTGCTGCATAATATTTTCCCTGATATAAAAATGCCTGTCAGCCAAGACTATGTCACAAATTGTCCTGCTCCTAGATGGTGAGGATATTTTGAAAAGCAGTTTGCTGTATATTGTTCATGTGGAAATTCAAGCGTGGTAACTTCAGTGCATATATTTATTTCCACTGAGTATTTCATGGACTACTAAAAGTCATTACGTATATTGACCTAAGGTGGTATTGATATAGGGGAACGAAACTCCCAACCTACTAGATGTCCAGTACGACTTCGTGTTCTCTGAAATTGAAGAATGGATTTTAGGGACAATGGAGGTTAAGAACAAAATATGTTTATTGAGAGAAAGAAAGCTTCTGTCTGAGGGACAGAAGGGGTCCCCAGTGGGTTGCCAAGGACCCCATCTTTTCTAGGAATTTTATAGAGCAAAACCATAAGGTGAGCTGGGTCCAAGGTGGGGAAAAATGGGAACTCACAAGGTAGACATAAGCTGGGACAGAACTATGGTCAGCCAATAAGATTAATTTCTCAGGTAAAATTGATTAACTCAGGGACAAATGGGGAAGTGAGTCATGTAGCAAGCAGGCATTGAGAGCAGTGACTCTTCCTGTAGTGGGTTGAGATGGTAACTCCTGGGTTTCTCAAAGTGATCCATACCTATTTAGAATATCAATATTTGGGATGTGGTTGCATTCCTTTTGTCTTTCGTCTTAAGATCTGGCCCATAGCAGGAGGTGTCTGTCTCCTCCAAGGTCACAAGACATCTGGTCCTCTGTGCTGGCTCCCTGGAGGCCCTGGGCCTGTCTGACTGCCTATAATATTTCTATCTAACTCAGCTGCCTATAACAGTATTACAGAGTAGCCTTTTGTAAGTAAATCTTAGCACCATAAAATTGTTTGAAATCGAAATTAATTTCTACCCATTTTTTTGCCTCCGTACTCTCACACCAAAACTCTGATTGAATCTCCCCAGACAGTGCATATACACAACAAAACAAAACCTGTGAGGAACCACCCAGATGACTGTCCTTGAAAAGAAGAGCAACCATCTCCATTTTGGATAAACTTAGCCATATCTCCATGTGTTGATATGTACAGAACTGGCTAGGCTATTTCTTTATCCCTTCAATTGGCTTTAAGAAATGTAAATTGGGGTGGCTGAGGGGCTGATGTGTAATCTCTGAAGCACAGAGACAGGTCTGTTACCCTGCCCACTGACTCCCCAAATACATGGTCAAGCCCGGTAGGATGGAGAGGCATGCTGCATGCTGTTAGCTGGAACCAAGCCTCAAGAAAGAGGCTATCACTTTGCAGGGCAAAAAGGACTGTGCATCAGAACTGAAGCACTGATCCCAAATTATTAGCTACTACCTCTGCTGTGTTATGCAGAGTGCTCTCTGCATTTCCTACCATCTGCTTATGGCAGAGGTGATCTCAGACCTCCTACCTAGCCCAGTTCATGGTAGTCATGGTAATAATGTATTTCCTGCCACTCTCACTGTCACTCACCCCCAAGCCACCCACCTCATGAAGAATTGATAAAACCCAGGTTGGGCTCTGGGCAAGACCTTTGTTCCTGTGAACCACCATCTTGGCTGGACTTAGGACCCCTTGGCTCCCCACAACTGTATATATGTCTCAGTGTCTTTATTCTCACTGTGGGTTGTACTGGAAGTGGTAGACTGGAACTGACTCACGAGAATTCCAGTAACTTTTCCATGGGATTATGAATATAACCTTTCCTGGACTGTGACGAGGATGAGAAAGGGTTCTCTATAAAAACTATTTCCACTACCACTAAGCAATGACATCCTTAGTAAGACAACACATTTTTACGAAACTCAAAAGCTTTCCCTAAATGAGAAGCCTTGACAGTAAAACTTGCGATTCAGACTCGTAGGAAGTATCCCCTGGTTTCAGGAGTTATGGCTCAAGGACAAATAGTCTAACAACTGTTCCATGTGCAGTTATCTAGCAACTCCTAAAACTTCAAAATAAAAATATAGTCCAAATCTATTCTAAGGATAAAGATAACCCCTTCTAAGACATGATCATTTCTGCACTGTGTCCAGAAAAATCTTTTTATTGATCAGATAATTATTCTAACACAAACAACAGATGTGCAGCTTGGTTTGATAAATACAAGATTCTGATAGATATATATATATATATATATTTTTTTTTTTTTTTTTTTTTTTTTTTTGCTGAACTTGGACACACTTAGGTAGCAAGAATTATCTATGTGGAAACACAAAGAAGCTTCCTAGGACTTTATTTGTGGAATGTCAGAATGTTTCTTGGCTGACAGCCACACAGGACATCATCAAATGCTCTGGGCTTCCTTTAAGAGTGTGTTAGTGTGGTCATCCTAAAAACATTTCCACACATGCTGGCTCAAAAGATGGCCTTACTACACAGGAAATGTTTATTTATTTTACTGTCAGCATCCTTATTAGTAGTTATAGAAAGTAAGGATTTATTCATCAATACAATTCAGACTCCATTTACCAAATTTCTATTTTTACTTTAATGAAATTTGTCTATAGGGCCTTTAAACTTCATTTATAAAGTTAGAAATATGTTCAGCTCTGCTGTCTTGTAGATAGATGGCCACATTATGACTTGCCTGTCAAATATAAGTAGGGTTGTTAATAATGTAGAGGCAGCTACTAAAGATTCCAAGCATAAGTGTTTCCTTTAGAGGAAATTGCAATTCCAACCCCTGGATTCCCTTTGGAATCAATTACTTGACTTTGAAAATACTATAGAATAATTTACTTTTTAGTTAGGGGAAACAAGACACAAGTAAATATTGTTCCTAATTTTTATGCAAAGAAGGCAAATGAAGCTTAAGAATAAGCACATTTCTGAATTAATCTATTTTCTTAAATTTCAATACAGGTGAGATTAAGTCAGGTGTCTTTTCCCGTCTAATTTAAGAAGAATCAGCGTAAAAATATAATCTCTGACTAGAGATGGTATACTTGTTATACTATTCATCTATTAGTAGTTTTTATGAAAAATATTGATACGACTTCTCTAAACTAATGGGCATTTAATGAGCACCTTCTTGTTGTAATGAATACAACACTAATGTAAAGCAGTATGTTTGTAATGAAGTATGTTTGTTTAAAATTGCTTTTAAAACACACAAATGGTATCCAAAGCAGTGCTTAACACTATGAATCAAATCTGGTCCTCCCAGAAAGAGACATCATTACAGAGTATTTGCTATAGCAAAACTTCTTATAGAAATGGAACTAGGGTTAGACCCTGAAGATGAAAGTTAAAACACATATGGTAAACAATTTATTAACAGTGAAGGTATATATTCTGTTCCAAACAATTGGCTTGAGAGAAAATGTAAACGTATTTTGTTTTCAATTAAATAATGATTAAAAGACCATGGTTTATTCTGAAAATTTCCTTTTAAGTCCCTTTATCTGGATAAAGATGGTTCAAGACTTTTCTGCTATGAAAATATGCCATAATAGATCCCTAAACTTTCATGAACTTCAAAAGATAGCATTCACGATACCTTAAAATGTTGTGGTTTTTAAAAACGTATTGTTGTGGAGTATTTTGCTGTACAGGACCATGGACATCAATAGGTAGTGTGGCTGACTCATCACCCAGGTTGATTGCTTTATGAACATGTTTCAGTTTGAAGCTTCCACATAATGATAATTTCACTCATCTTCATTGGAAATGGGGACTGGGGGTTCCACAACTGTCTTGTCACCATTTGGTATATCCGCAAGATTGAGAAACTGCTGTACTGAGAAAGACCAGGAGCTGGACTACCAGGAGAATCCTGGTGCTAAATGACAGTGCCTTGCCTTTCACTGTCCGCATTCCAGTAGTGTTTTGCTGGCTCTAAGAGCAGAGGGAGGGTTATGCCTGAAGAGCAATTACAGATTTTCATGTGATTATTAAGTGTACTGTTGCTGTATTTGTTCAGGGAGAGAAAGCCACCTTATCAGCTTGTGCCCTGAGAAGCACTAATTTAAACATAGTGTAGTTGGTGCTTTAAAAAAATATGCTGAGGATGGAGAAGTCCCTTTTGGCACATCTTGTTTGTTCTTTGACACTTTAAGGAATATTGAATCAGTATGAATAGTTAATCACTTTTATCAGTTGTTGAGTTCTTATTAATCTGCACACACTTTTGAAGATATCAGGAAAGCAATATTGCACAGTGCTTAAGACCATTGTCTCTGATAACCTAGACATCATTTAATCTTATTCTCTCATTAATTAACTCTGTAACCTTGAGCAAACTTCAGCATCTTTAGATCTTGTTTTCCTCATCTGAAAAAAACTGGGGCAAAAGTATTATTTATCTTGTACCTTTATCATGAAACTTATAGCTTTTTCACATATTACCCAAAAGAAAGCTTTCATTTAACCAGCTATTTGGGGGGGGGGGATTCCAAAAATAGAGCAGAATGTCAGTGTGTTCCCCTTCAAAAGATCAAGAGCTGTCTGTATCTGTCTGTCTGTCTTCTTTCCTCCTGAGGGGCCAGCAGGCATGGTGAGGGAGGCGTGACCCGCCACAGAAGGTGAATTCTAGCTTAGCATCCTTCTCGGTTCCAGGTGAAGGTGCGACTTGAGAACCCGCGATGAAATTTGCAAGAGCTTGTCAGAAATCATAAAATCTAAGCTATCCTGCTTCGTTTTCAACCTTAATTCTTTATGAAGAATAGACATTTACTGGCTCAGCGTTCCAGAAGCTGAGAAGTTAAGATCTAGGAGCTGGCCCCTGACGAGAGCGTTCCTGCTGTGCCGCGCTGTGCTGGAGAGAAAGAGGATGAGAGAAAGCGAGCGTCCTTGTATGAGCGACTTTCAGAAATGCTAACCTGCCCTCCCCTCGAGAATGGCATTGACCGAGTCGCGAGGCCGGTGTTCCAAGACTAGAATGTCTCCCCTCGGTCCGCTCTAGGCAATGTCGTTTTCAACCCATGAACCTTGGGGTGTAGGTTCGAAGCACAGCAGAGTTGGTTAGAATTTCTGCTGCCCCATCATTCAGCACAGACTCTGTCTTACTTCCTATCAGATGTAGGTTATGGGGTTAGCACATTTGAATGAGATCTAATTTTGACCTTCTTACTGGCTTCATCATCATCTAAGTAATCCTTTTCCACATTATTACAAAGGCAAGGTTTTAAAAATGATTCTTCCAAGGGCACGTAATTTTCAGTTGCACTCTATCATGTCAATGTATAACAGATATGCCTGTGTATTAGTATTGATTTGCTTGGTACTGTAATGATTATCACATTTGCAGGAAAAAAAATTGAAGATGCTAACAAAAAGTGTATTCCTTGGACAGAACGCATGCTGAATCATCGCCATGTATAATTCTTCTATGGTAAAATGAAATCATGCCATTAGTGCTTTGCAGCTAATTTAATTATAATCTACTTAAAGCAAGTGAAATCCAAATCTGACAGCTAGTCAAGGAAAGATTTAGAAAATACTAATTCAAATCTTGTATAAATTACAGTCGGTATTTATCTCCCTGCTTTGTGCACTGTTCTGAGCATATACTCAATAATGTAATATTAGAATCTTATCCTCTTATCCTCTAACAGCTTGGGCTGAGAATTCACCAGAGTATTATGTACTCTTTTGTATACTGAATATTTCATATTCTTATGTATGTAGATCAACTCCAAATTTACCATCAGACAATTGTAGATAGATTTACAGTGAACAGAGAAGCTCTATGTGCTTATCACAAAGATCAGTATAATAAGAATTTTAGAATTTTAACTTTACACTTAAAATTTTTAAAAATGATTGACTTCTTTTGGGGAATTTCTCATTTCTATACCAATTTTGAATGAAAATGTATTTTATGTATTTTTTTCTTTTCTTCACTTCCTAACTTTAAAGTTCAAAACATACGTTGAATATAATTTTCCAAAGTATGTTAAAATAATTTTCTTTAAACTCAGGCTTAAATAGATTTTAAAGACATTTTCATGACTCTATCATTATTTTTAAATAGGTTTTCTTTTGCTATTATATATCAAGGTTTATATTTTTTCCTCTATTTGCCCCTCTTTTGGCTAGAAATCTTCACTTTTTTATTCCAAGGGTCTTCCTAACAAGATTATTTTAATCTCAAAACAGCATTTTTAATTTGTTGTTCTTTCACACTATAAGTTAAAAATCTAATTAATAACAAATAGTAGTCTACATTACAGAACTGTATTGATACCTGATTGTATACATGATTTTTGTATACTTGAATTCTTCTCACAGTGGTACAAAAATATTTGGGAAAAATACATCTACACTGAACACATACATTTTTAGTCATTATTCCTTAAAGAGTACAATGTAACAGCTCTTTATGTAGTATTTATATCATATTAGATGTTATAAATATTCTAGATATAACCTAATTGTAAAAGAGGTGTATTCAGGTATACAATGTGCATTTTATGATATTTTATATAAGGGACTCAGCATCATGAAGATCTAATTCCCAGAGATGTCAAGGGATGACTGTTATGGGTCACCTATAACTGCTATGATTTTCACCCATAATGTCAGAAAAAAATGTTTTGTTTAACCAATTGTTTTTTCTAAAACAACAATAAGCACCATAAAATTCATTACATTTTAGTAGAAATTTCTTACCTTTTACAATAAAATTGCATATTTTTTTATCTATCATATCATACAGGTTAGAGGAAAACTTGTTCCTCAATTAAAAAGTGATTTATTAGTAGTGCAAATGGAGCACAGGATTTACCTAAGAAAAGAAAGGTAAAATTATTGACTAAAATGTGGGAACTAATTTTACTTAATTCATTAGTTAAAAGTTAATACAGTAAAATCAGAAGAATCTGAATAAAGTCTTTAATTAAAAGAAAGAGAAATTCAAAGTATTACTTTTTGAAACCATTTGTTTTAGTAATTAGCCAGGCAAAAGTGATAATTAGAGACTTCATAAACTAATTAAGAAAAAGTTTAAAAGTCATAAGAAAACAAATATTTAAATAGCTTCAAAGACATGTAAAGTGCACTGTAACTACTACTCTCATTTAGTGTTGGTGTCACTGCAAATTGGCAAAACTCCTTTGGAAAACCATTTGAGTCATACAAATAAATACCTCCTTTGACTCCATAATCTTACTTCTGGGAACTGGTCCAAAGGAAATAATTAAATGAAGCAAATGCTACTTAAGCCAAACCAAAACAAACAAACAAAAAAATCATTGTATCATGCTTTCTTCGGAGTAAACCCTGAAAATATGATAAATATATGCAGTGAGAAAATCAATTAATGGTAGAGCCACTACTAAAGGAAATGTTATAGAATTACAACATTTGTGTTGCTTCAAATTCAAGATGGCAGGCTGATGACCTATACTTTTTTCCCTTTCTCCCTAAAATATTGGTAAGAAGTGCAAAGAAGTTTATTCATAAAAGATTGAAGAGGTAAAAGGGTGATATATTAGCAGATCAGAAATACTGATAAATATCCTGAATGTGGAAAACATTTGAAATAACTTATAAACAAATCAGTATCATCCATATCCTGCTATGCGCATAGGAAATAGTACTAGTGAGAGACAAGACATCTCCTTCTGAAACATCTTTGAGATGCCCTGACCTTATCACAGCTAAGTATGTTCAATGGGAATGGGAGCTGGGGAGAGATGAGCATCATAATTTGCCAGACTGTCCGTAGAAGAGGTGTGTGAGTCATGCATCCTACACAAAGATGCACACCAGAGTCTTCCTGGAGGCAACTCTCTCCAAGTTAAGTGTGACCAGGGCTGAACACTGGAGTGAAGATTGCTGCTTATCCAGGTGGATTCCCAGAGCTAGGCTTTCTGCAGTCATTCAAGGATGGAGATAAAAGTACCCAGATTTCTGGTTTGTTTCTCACGACTGCATTACAGGCTGAGATTTTCAATCACCGGAGCTTATCCAGGTGTGTGGAAATTATGGTCAACTCACCTACTCCAGGGAGGGCTGGTGGAGAAGTAGACTTCTGGGGTTGCACAAGAAATTCTGAGCGCCTTCTGTAATTGTCCTAGTCCTTTATCAAAAATATAAGCAAGCGAGGGATAAAATATAAGCAATCAGCAGATATGAGAATACTGGAAGATGACCTGAAGTTACTGTGTGCAGAGCCAGGCCAGGAAGCTCATGTCTATAATTCCAGCACTCTGGGAAGGCTCTGAAGTGTGCAGCAAACTAGGTAATTTCGGGACTTTGTGAGAATCTGTTTCAGAATAAATTTTTTAAAATGTAAAGAACCTAGGAATGTATGCAGCGCAAAGGTCCTAAGCTCATCCCAGGATTACACACGCAGACACACACACACACACACACACACACACACACAATTGTGAGAAGAAAATATAAAATATTAAAAGTACCAAGAGTTTTAAAATAATCTTTTTAGAAATATCAATGAAGATAATGCTTTTATGTAATGAGACCAAGCTACAATTAGGAAGGATTTTAAAATTCTAAAAGTATTCTTGGAACTTTTTTAAAACTGAAAAGCAGTAGTTTATGTATCTTTACAATAGTTTGAATTCATTATGATTCATTTGTCTGGTGTGTAAGTTGGTTTGTTTGTTTCTGGCAATTAGAAGATTTGTGGGGGTGGCTTTGCATTTACATCATTACTTAGCATAAGCACAGAGTGTTCTCATAACTTCTTGCCCCAATTAAAGACATTTGGAAAGCACCAGTGTAGATTAAAAACATTATTGTACATAATATGTATTCTGGAACTTTGTTCCTTTGAGGTTAAATAAGTCTTAAAAGAATTAAAATACTATTTAACAAAATTTTGGGGCACAATAAAAGCAGTGCTCAGAAGGAAATTTGTAGCATTGACTGCATATATTAGATAAGAGAAATTTAAAATCAAATGGCTACCATAGAAAAGTAGAAAACTATGAATAAATTAAATATAAAGTAAACAAGAAATCAATGAAACTGATAGCGTAAAATCAAAAGAGAAAATCAATAAAAGCAAAACTGGTTCGGCAAAAAACATTGATATGATATGCTTGTGTCCAGGTTAAATAAGAAAAAAGACAAAGATTCAAACTTGTAATATCAGAAGTGAAAAGGACCATTTCTGCAAGGAAAATAAAGGAATACTATGAACAATTCTATGCCAACAAATTTGGTAGCATAGATAAAATGAACCAGTTCTTTGAAAGATACCATCACAAAAGAGGAGAGACTAAATAAATAGGACCAATAATTAACAGACTTCTAATATTAATTATTGGTGAGTAATAAATATATTTTGTTTGATCCTTATGCTTCTCTGTCAAGATTTCATGTAGATTTAATTCCTGGCCTCTATAATTTTCTTGTTCCTCAAGTATTTATTTTAAATTTCTTGCAAAGAAGCTCCACAGGCAGCAAGTGTTCTCAACTTTCGCTTATTTGGCTTTAGGTCTCCTTATACCTTGAAGGATAATTTCACTAAATACATAACTCTAAATCGGTTGGTCTCTTATTTATTCCACTTTCTTGCTTGCAGAGTCCAAAGGAAAATTCAATGTAGTTCTTATCCTTGTCCCGCTCTTAGTAAGTTTTTTGACTTCTTTTAAGATTTTCTGCAGTTTGAATTTTATAAACCTAAGAATAGATTTTTTTGGTATTTATCCTGACTACTTTTTACAGACTCTTCCTGGCTTGATGCTGGAAACTTTTCAGTCATTATTATTTCAAATATTTTCTCAGCTCCTGTTTTTTTCTGCTTCTAAATTCTCATTATGACTATGTCCACATTTCAGGGATTGGTTATTCCATTTTTTTGCATCATTTTCTTCTTAATTCTGCACATTTTTCAAGTTCACTGATAACTTTTCTTGGCTGCAATGTATTGATGAGCCCGTGAATGGCATTCATTTTATTATGGTATTTTTTATTTCTAGTATTTTTCTTTCTCTTATGTGATCCATCTCTCAGCTTACACTACTCATCTGTCTTTCACATATTCATTTTTGCATTAGATTCTTTAACATATTAAACTTATTTATTAAATTTCTGGTTGATAATTTCTACATCTGCCATATCTAACTCTTTCTGATACTTATTTCATGTTTTCAAATTGTATTTATTGTCTTTCAATATGCCTTGTACTTTTCTTGTTCAAAGTATACATGATATGCAGATGAAAGGAATGAAGCTAATTTTAGGATTTAAACTTAGAGTTTTATGCTTATCTAGCTAAAGTTTACCATTTTCTGTAGTTTTTTCAGATACTAAAATTTCCTCTAGTGTTTCTGATTTTCTCTTCCATCTTATATTTTGGCTTCTTTGGAGACTTCTTATTAAATAACATCTGAGACTCAGAGCTCTTGTTGCCATGCCTTCTGTTGCCAAGAGTATACATGGTGGTCAGGTATTGGGGTGGGGGCTGTCTGTTCCATAATCTGATGGTGGGACTTGGTCTTTTAATGAGCCAATTCCATCTGAGTATCAAGAGAAGTCAGATGTGGCATGGTATCTAGTAATTATAAAGCCAGATACTTTCTAATCTTGGTTCTTTAAACATTGTCTTTAAAGAGTTTTAGGTTTCATAGTTAACAAAGTAGCACAACTCCTAAACTCCCTAATGCATGAGAGACAGCAGGTGTGTTTATACTTGTGGGTCTGGGGGAGGCGAGCATACTGGGAGTGAAAGAAGCTCGGGACAGGTTGACACCGGGTCAGTGAGAAGCAGTGTGCGCTGGTGTAAGTTCTACAAATATAAATGGTATAAGTTCTAGAACTATGAATGAAGACGCTAATCCTCTGCATTTCTGCAGAACCGACTGTGTCAAGAGGGGTTAACAAGTGTCATGTTCCACTGCTCACACTGGTACCTGGGTTGTAACAGTTGATAAATATTTACATCACATTCATGCAGATAACACTTTTCCATATAAATATGCAATTTGCTTTGGTAAGGTTGTGAAATTCAGAGGGTTTTCCTAGATTTTAACCTATTGTTATGTAATTGCATAATAAAAATGGTTTTATAATTAAAAAATGGAACAGATTCATCCAGACTTTAAAATAACTGACCAAAGTTAATTATCATGCTATAGCAGCCACACCTATTGTATCATGTGGTTGCCAAGTAGCATCATAAAAATGTGAAAATGCATCTGATTTTATGATTCGATAGAAGATTCTCTAAAAGGCCACACGATGATGATGGAAGATGGGGGGCTGGCTGGAGGTGGTCTTATTTCCTGGAGGACCTTTAGTGCTGATGTGGTGACTGAACACCCCATTCTGCCTACCTCTGACTCACTAGAACTATCAAGTCTATACTTGACCAGTCATATAATCCTTTTTTTATCATATTGAAAATGCTCTGGTGCATATATTTCCCGTTGCCAGGGATGAGTGGCTGAATTCCAAAGAGCCCACCTCCAGCCACTGCCCCAGCCACTCCTGCAGCCAGTGGGGGGTAGCTGAGGCCAGGGTCACTCCCTAGGCACAACCAGCACATTATTTCTGACTTTGCAGTCACTAGCACTCCCTTCCTTGTGTCCGTTCGTGAGATAAGATTATTTTGGACTCTGTTAAAAGGGGTGAGTTAACAAAGTGAATTGTATGGCATTAGCTGATATATGAGCTAATACAGGTAAAAACTATTAGCAGTAAAATTCTGGACAGATATATGAAATCATTATTACTATGACTGAAGTCACCATCTTACAATTAATATGAGTTAAATATACGTATATCAATCATGAATTGATGTATATTACTTTAGAGATGATTTTACTTGAAAACGATTAATGGTCTATATTTTTATATGTTTAAAAATTTAAGTACATTAAGCATCAGAAGTATTATTTTCCTGGGTACTCCATCTAAGAAGATGATTTATATCTAAGTTGAACTAGAAATGGAAATTATTGAGAAGTAATTTTTCAGGAAATGCAGTAAATATGATGTTCTGTGTTTCCTCCATCGTGCCAGGCTTATAGAAGAAGGATAAACTGATTTGAAGATGGTGTCATCTTCGCCTCAGCCCTCTTGTTTAATTTACTTCATGTGCCCCTCATTTTCTGTGTAATCACACTGTCAAATTTCCAATTTTCTATCTTTTATCTCCTATTATCTCTTCCTACTTCTCTTTCCTGTACCTTGCTTGCTTACTTGCATTTAACATTGCTGCTACACTTAATTTCTATGACTTTAATTGCTATACTACATAAAAACGGAAGCATTTCCATTCATGTAGGAGCTTTGCAGAGGAAATCTGTGCAAAGTGCAGGCAACTTCGTACCTCCTGACAGACAGGACTCTGTTCCAGAAGTTCCCATGTGTTCAAATGCATAAAGTGAACACATCAATATTTGAAAAGAATGTGAAGTGAAATAAGTCAGACACACAAGCCTAAATATTGTATGATTTCTTTTACATGAGAAATACAAAAAAGATGTATCTATGTCTATACACCTGTATCTAAGAGAGGGAGCGAAATACAGATAGAGATTGAAAGAGAGAGAGAAAGAGAGGGAACCAAATAGGAGACAAATAAACAGGAAGTAGGGAGAAGTTCAAATACTTCTCCAAATTACTTATTCCTTTGTTTCAAAAATATTTTAATATCTATGATAATTTGTTTCATTTATACTACCAGTTTATCTTAGTTTGTTGAAAAGAAAATTTTGTGTTATCTGTTCATTTCTTCATTCTAAGAATCTTTTTTCATCTATGTATTGTACTCAGAGAACCTACTTTGAAGATAATGACACAGTGTGTTAACTATTGTTATTCTCTTATTACTTTGTTATGAAATTTTGTTTTATTTTTCCGTAAAATTAAAAAGCTCATTAAAGCACTTGAAAAGAAATTATATTTTGCTATCAGTTATGTTTAAAATCACTTCAAGCAACAACTATTAAAATGGACTCCAATAACAATATCTTTAATCTTTTCAGTAAGTGATTTTAGGTAAAAAACTAATAGCTTATATGAGATATTTTGTCATTGCCATCTAAGAATGGAATCTCACATCCCTCAAACTTGTTTAGAAAAGTTTGCCCATCTATACAAAGAAGCTTTGGCATGGTCACATTAACTTTCATATTAATATAAAGTAAAAATACTCAAGAAAATACTGGAACTCACGTTTTCTGGATTACACCTTGGAAGACATTAAAATATTAATCAAAGAAATCTTCATTAAAAATGAGAACCATGTCAAGGAATAAGAGAGCAAGTAGATAAATCTGCAAATCTTAAGTACTTGTTTTTCTAAAGTCCTAGTGCTATTAAACTAGAAGAAATAGAAAGCAAATACGGGTGTATTTCAAAGCAAATTGAAAAATTCTGGAAATCATATGTTTGCTAAAATTTTGTTAGATATAAAAATTTAAGATGAGAGAAAATAAAAAACGGGATATAGCTCAGTGGCATAAGCACCTGCTTGACAAGCGCAAGGTTGTGAGTTCAATCCCTGCTACGAAAAAAAAAATTAAAATTAAAAATAAAAAAAGTTTAAGATGATCATTACCCTAGTTTTCACAACCATATAATTGGGTCACACTTCAGAACCATGTGGATACTTCTAAACACATAAGTACAGTAGATAGGTTTACTTCCTGTATTACTTCTATGAACTCACTTTGCCAGTTCTGATGAGAATGCTCCAGTCACCCTTTCCTGGTTAGCAAATTCCCACCCAAACACGAGGCCTTTCATCAGTCTGAACAGGTCCTCAAACTCACACATGCAAAAAGATGTGGTTATACATAGCTGTTCACATACATGCAAACATGTGGCTGCACGTATTTGGAGGCACAATTTGGCTGAGGCTGGACTGGCAGGAAGCTGAAGCAGCTGGGGCTGGAAGCCCAAATCCACCTCTGCATGTGACCTTAGCCTTTCCATGAGCTCCTTCCACAGGAACTAGCTCGACCTTCTTCCCCGCATAACATCCTCACATGGTTTAACGCTGGACATGGTGGCTCATTCCTCCACAGGCGAGAGTCCTCAGAGAGCCAGACAGAAGCTATATGGCCTTCTCTGTCCTTGATACTACTAAATCAAGCAGCTGCTGAAGGAATACAAATTTCAAATTAAAACCTCCTATAAAATCATTTTATACTCAGTCACTTAGAACCTCACTGGTTCTGGAAAAGAAAACTCAGCAATGAGTTGGTGACCATGTTTCTTAGCCACTGATTTATTTGGAATGGCATATAGCCAACTGAAACAAAGACTATTTTTCTAGCCCTCCTGTGGAAGGGAGAATTCTAAAATGCCCCAAATAGCTCTTCTTGGTATAGGAGTATTGTGTCATGCCCATGGTCTTGAATTGGACAGATAGCTCTCCTCTGATTGCCTCAGGTTGTGGGGCACACAGAGGGGTTACCCTGAGCGACCCTGACCTATCACGTTGGGCAACTGGAAGGATCTGAGATTCCAGGAAACAGAGCTACAACCTGCTTTTACCACTTGTTATTTGGAATTTTTTGACCAGCTGGATTTTACCTAATGCAGATGATCCTGTTCCTAGTAATATCAAAGAACTAACTTTTAATGTTGTGTATTATATTTTTATGCTCTAAAAGTTGTACACAAAAACACCCATGCACTTGATCTCACAATTTTGTGGTCATCACAAAGAAGGTCAAAGGAAAAATCTTTGTTCTTATCAAATTTTTAGTCTAATAATTAAACCTCTAATATAATTAGTGCCTTCTCACATAATTAATGTTTCTGCAAAGTGAACAAAAGGAGACCACTATCCAAATAAGAATCGTTTATTTCAGAAAAGGGAAATTTAGATCTATTCAGATTCAGTGAAAAGGGAACAGCTGAAATGTCTTTGGTCATTCAGTTAATGTTGGGCTACTGTGAACCCAACTATGGAACAGTTGATCTATCAACAACTGTCACTTTAAGGTCATCAGACCCCAAAGGTCACCAAACACTATAGGCCATGAGACACTAAAGGGCATCAGACTCAAATACTCAGTTAATATTTACTACTTCTTGTCACTTTAGAATTTTTAGTACATAAAAATATCTAACTTGCATCTTTCATATTTCAAACTTAGGGGTAAAAGTCTCTCTACCTAGCTCTTTGGAGGACTTTCCAGAGGGAGTCTCCATTTTCTAGACCAGCATTTCCGAAATTGTTGCTATGAGGACTTCCTGATGGGATGAAGAGTGCACCTTGGGGATTATTTTGTCTCAAAAATATTTCATCTACATGAAGAGTAATAACCACCTCCTTCAATAACTCATAAAACACATAGCATATTGAAAGTGTTGCCCAACCCTGACAGAAAGAACTCTGCTTAACTATTTCTGATTAAAAAAAAAAAACTGAATCTTTCTCAATAATTTTTTTTTTCGGTATTGCAGATTAAGCCAGGGCTTTCTCATTGACCTATATCCCAAGTCCTTTTTAATTTTATCACACATTTTTACTAAATTACTAAACTGCCCAGTCTGGGCTAAAACTTTGTGTTCCTCCTGCCAAAGTTGTCATTGTTACTTATGAACTGGATTTCTTCACAAATAAAAAAGTATAAGAGAAATCAACTGAGTCTGGTGATACAAACTTTGTTAATTACAGTGAGAAAATGGCACCTTAGCAAGAAAATATTGAATTATGAGTCAGAAAAATAGATATGTGGAATTTGTTTTTTAATCTTAATTTTTTTTATTTTGAAAAGAATACAACCAAACAAAATAAAACAGAGTAGAGTCAACCACAACAAAACAATGAACATGGTACATGACTTCTAAACAGGGTAAAAGGCAATCAATAATGGCTACCATAATGCCTCTTGTTATCTTCAGTATAACTGCCCATACCATAAAGGATAAATAAAATTTTAAAAAATAGAACAAAATAAAACTAGTAAAAAACAAAACAAAACAAAACAAAACAATGTAAGCAATACAGAACTTCAAGATACAAGTAAAACAGCAGTGGCTACCATAATGCTTCTTGTTATCTTCAGAATACTTGCCTATGCCTTCAGACATAATACAATCAAACAACACAGAATAGAGACAAATTAATCAAAACAAAACAATGAAAACAATATAGGGTTTACAAACAAGATAATTAGACATCCTTGATGCTGCAATTATATGTTTTGTTATCTTTAAAATAGCTGTCCATGCCATCAAGTATAATAAAACAAAACAAATCAGAATAAAATGAAACTAATCAGAACAATGAAGATAATATGAGTTTCAAATCATGATAATAGATTAACCGTGGTCACTGCCTTCCCTTTTTAGATAATTCCTCCCCTTTGACTTTCCCAATATATACTGTGCATTTTGGATCCCACTAACTCCTTTAGTTTGTTACACTAGGGAGACAACACGAAATTCACCCATGTGACTCTGAACCATTTCATCCATGAGCATGATCTCAAGTTGCCTCCATCTACCTACAACAGCCTTGAGGTTATCTTCCTTTAGAGCTGAGTAGGTTTCCACCACATAAAATGGCATGTCTTCCTTATCCATTCTGCAGTGGATGGGTAAGTTACCCCTACTTTTATTTTTCTGGCTCCCTGTCACATAGGGCATTGTTCTCTCTCCTTTGACTTTCAGTCTATGAATTTTCTTTCTAGTTAAATGTGTTTCTTGTATAAAGCATATTGATGGATCCTGTCTCCTGATTCACTCTGCCTATGTTTCTTTCTGTTAGTGTCTTAAGGCCCTCTTGCACTGCATTGTCTCTGACATGCTATTTTCCTGCCATTGGCTCCCTATTTTTCCTCTCCATTCAATCAACTGCCCCCAATTGATGGTCCCACTCTGCAGTTGTTCCTGAGATCATGGTCCTTTTTGTCTCTCTCTAGAATGTCCTTTAGTATTCTTTGTAGGGTTGGTTTGGTGGTCATGAATTCCTTGAGTTGTTCTTCATCATGCAAGCATCTTGTTTCTCCATTAATCTTGAAAGAAAGTTTCTTTCAGGACTTGCAATACTTCACTCCAGCCTCTTCTTGACTTGATGGTTTGTGTTGAGAAGTCTGCCATGATTCTGATGGGTTTTTCTTTATAGGTGATCTGTTTCTTTTCTTGAACAGCTTTTAATATTCTGTTCTTGAGTTGAATTTCTGGGATCTTGATTATTATATGTCTGGGTGTAGATTTGGTTATAGCTAGCTGGAGTTCTATATGCTTCACTTATTTGAATGTCATTTCCTCTTCCCATGCTTGGGAAGTTCTCAGAAATTATTTCTGTAAATAGAGTCCTGATGTCATTTGTCTTGACACCTGCTTCTTCACTCACATATTTAATTCTTAAATTATGCATTTTTGAGTTGTCCACCAGCTGTTGAATTGTTACTTCCTGATTCCTTGTTATTTTTAGGAGATCTTTCCTTTCACAATCACAAGCTGCAAATCTGTCTTTAAGATTTGAAAGTCTATCTTCAAGTGGTTTTGCCAGCATTCAATGGAGTTTTTAATTTCCTGGATATCTCTTTGAATCTGTTTCATGCATTCGAAATCTCTCTTCTATTGTTCATTCATGGTTTCCCTCATTTTCCTATGCTCCTCTTTTTTTTTTTTAATCTGTGTCTTCTTTAGAGGTGCTTAGTAATTCTTTTATTATGTTTTTCATTTCTTCTTTTACCTGGGATAGTATTTCTGTTCTAATTTCTTTTATAGCCTCATGAAGTTGTTTCTTTACTTCAGCTAACATTACTTCAGACATTTTAGGTGTGCGACTCCTGATCTGTTCCGTGTTTACCTCTCCTGGACTTGCGCTGCTTGGGTTGGATGCCAGAGATTGCCTTTTCCTTCTTCATCTTGACATATTCCTGGTTTCTTCCATACACATGGGTAGTGGGGTCCCAGGCACTTCCAGCATTAGCTACAATTTCTCTGAAGCAAGACTGTTTGGTTTTTCTAGCCAGTGCTGGCTATGGGTATCTGATGGTGGGTGCCCATGCTTCTGCACTGAGCTGGGTACTGGCCCACAAGGGCCCTTGCAGTTTGCATGGGAGCTGAGCTGTCCAGGGCCTGTGGATCTAAGCTCGTTAGGAACCTGCACGATGTTGTCTGGAATGTGCATGGGAGTGGGACTCAATCCCAGCAACTTTCACAGGTCTGCCCCCAACCTGGAGCTGCTCAAAGAAGTGGGCAGCAGTCCTGGCCCTGGGCTTATCCTGCCTGACTCCGAAATGGCTCTTGGCCAATTGCTCTCTCCCATAGGAGGACTGAGTCGTCTGTACTCAGAGCCAGCCAGTGCAGACCTCCACATCCGCCACTCTTTTTCACCATTGCATCTTTCCGCAGAGACCTCAGGGGTCACCACCATGATCGTGTGTCCCAGGCTGAACAGCTCCTCTCCCAGGGTGAGTCTAGCTCCAGGCTAAGGCGCTGCCAGCTACCACCTTCTTCTTCATTTAAGTTTTTCTTTTTCCTCTCTCTGTGGGATAAAATTCACATTTTAGATTCTTCCTGGTCCCAGGGAACCCACTTCCCTCCTTCTTGTTCTCCCCATGATGCTATATTCCAGAATTAGGACTCTCTTAGAGAGTCTGTTTACTCTGCTGCTTACTGTTCTGCCATCTTTCTGAAAGTCAATTGATATGTGGAATTTGAATGTAGCATTTACAGCATTAATTTTGGTACCCCAACTGACATGAAATGGTGCAGAGGCAAAACTTGATTGTAGACCTGAGGTTAATAGCTCTGATTTATAGTGTTGTGCAGGCCATGAGGGGACACAGAGGAGACCCTCCCACTGCCTTGCATGTGGTGTGAACTCTGACTGGTCAACAAGAGAGATGCACAGAGATGAGGGCAAGTCATTCTCTCAATTGGATGCTTATATGTCAGGGAAATATTATGAAGTGTATGTGTGTGTGTATGTGTGCATGCGTGTGCATGCCTGTGCTCTGAATCAATGTCATTAATAAAGAGAAAACAATTGTGTTCAGCCTGAGGACTTGCATTCCAGTCTCCATCCTTTACCTGAATTTCCTGAATGTATCTGGGTTTTAGTCATCTCTCTTTGCTCAACTTTGAGTGGGTAAAATCACACGAACACTGCCAGCTTCAAACGTCTATGGTTATATTAACAGGTCTGTTATTGTTTGTATATAGGTGGCCCCCAAAAGCCTCATGTAGTCATGAAAGCAGCTGAATCTAGCATTTGTGATTGATTCATTGCCTAGTGCTGGGTTTAGTGCTGGGATTAGCGCTGGAATTAGCGCTGGGATTATCAGTGTGAGTGCTGCAGGCATCCAGGGGTGGAGCCTGAAAACTGTATAAGGGAGGGAAGAAGACATGTTTCGGGTCTCTTTTGCTGCTGTTCTGCTCGTTTTGCTCTTGCTGCTTGTGATCTGTCATGAACAGCTACCTCCTCAGCCACGTCACCCTTCTTTGGAGCCAACTGGATATGGACTGAAACCCCAAAACTGTAAGAAATAAACCTCTCCTTCCTTCACTTTGGGTGTCAGGTATTTTGTCTCAGCAACAAAAGAAAAGTAACCAAGACAAAGTCAGAAGGCTCGATTAATTAATTATAGGCATTTAAAAAGGAAAAAATCTTTTTTCATAAACCAGTTAACATTTCTGGAAAGCATAAATTACTATCACTCACTGACAATGTTCCAAGTAATTGTTTGCTTCTTAAATTAAATTTATATTCTCTTTTCCAGTGGAAATTTTAGGTGACTACATTTTGTAAAGCAACTAGCCTCAGGAAGACACCTAGAAACCAAGAGGCCTATTTTGCACGTACAGTATGAGTCCATGCAATTTCTGCTGTTCTTTCCTGTGATCATCATCATGTCCTCCAGTTACCTCACAGAGCAACAAAATCATGTGACATAACATTGATTGACTTTTAGTTCCTTAATCTCTTTCTCATGTGTACTGCAGATCTCACAATAAATACTCAGAGCTAATGGACATTTAGTAGAAATCAACACTGAAAACTTCAAAAGGTCTCTTTATAAACATATGTAGAATCATTTAGTTTTTGCGTTCTTGGTTTCCAATAGGACTATTTAGTTATGATTTTAAATTGTCTTATTTTTATGCTCTAATGGTATGCTTTATTATTTCCTCACAAATAGAAACAGTAAGTAAAGTGGAGACAGTAAATAAATGACAGGAAGTAAAATGGAGATTTTGCTAAAAATCCTACTTTTTGGAATAGTTCTACACATATTCTTTGTAAGTATAACAACCCTATTACTACAAGCATCAAATAATGTATTAGACCAAAGAGTATCCCGAAGTTGTTTGTGTTTTGTCTTCAAACCCAAGTGAACCCAGGACTCTGACCTTAATAGGTTGATTGTACAGCAATTCCCAAGTCAGCATGTTCTGCAAAGTTGACTCAGATTTTACAAGAGTATTTTGTGTACTAAATATATTTGAACAAGGAGTTAATGAAAGACGTGATGATTGAAGAATAGGAAAACATAGCAAGAAAATTATACTTTAGTAAAATAAAGTTTCACATTACTGTATCAATATTAGGTTTTGCACTAAACAAAAGTTAATTTTAAAGGCTTTATTACATGCTAGCATTGACATGAGTCATTTCCTTTCTATTTCAGCAACCAAAACCCTGACTTCCTATCCTAGGGTATAATCTGCACCAACCAGCAGATTTCAGATCTCAATTTTGTGTGTTTGTGTTCTGCAAAAAAAAAGAAAAAAAATTCAGTTTGTGCTTTTAGTGGAATTTTAAATAATTCCAAGAATGAAAATGAATAGCTAACACCACAATCAGATATTAGTCAGAACAGTTTGGTTTTCAGAAATGAAGTGAAAACTTGGTTAAACTTTGCAGATATTCTGAAAGGAAAAGCGAAGTAAAAGTATTTACATCCTAAAATGACGTGTGTTGAACTCACAATCACAGACACAGGCATGCATGTGTGGACAAAGATACACAGGCATGCACACACACACACACTCACACTCACAGACACACCAACACAGACACTCACAAACATATAGAGACATAGTACATGCAAACTACAGGCAAAGAAGCAAGATCAAATCACTGGGAGGACCTACACTGGACTGAAATCTTCATCAGAAGAAGTGTTAAAACTTGAAAAATTAAAAGAAATAAATTTTGGTTTCATTAAGGTTGAAATTTTAAAATTCTGAAATTTTAAAAATATAGTAAGCTCATGGTATAGTAAGCACCTCTTCCATGGGTATGCAAGGAGCAGGTTGACAATGGAATAAAACCCACAATGACGCCAGCTCTCCTATGGTCACTCACTTCCAAGGAAAGCTGGAATAGCTTTGAAATCATCTATGTGTGATCATAGTTTTATCTGTTGACTACCTTAGCTAAATATCAGTTATAGCAATATGCTAAAATGGAAAGCCAGATGAACAGAAGTGAATTTAATGAAGATACATATATTTACTGAGTACCTCTCATAAACTCTAGGAATGAGAGAATATAAAGTTGAATTTTCCATATTTCTATTTCAAGGAGCTTGACAATTCAACAGAAAGTAGATACAATTCTTTAAAATACTTACATAATGAAAACATGAAATGTAGAATAACAAGGACTAAAATATCAGAAGGTCAGGAAAAAGGATTCATTGATGAAGTAATCAGAAACTAAATAGCTATTTTTTTATCCCCACAGAAATGAAAAACTGGTTATTTTTTCTCAAGATCTATTGAATAGTAACTTGGTAGCTTAGCTGTATTGAATTTGACTGCAGGGACACAGTTCAGGCAGGTTCCAAACTAGTGTATGTTACTAGCTCCAGTCTGAACAGATTTGATGGTCCTGTGGTGGATATGATAAATCTCCCTTCTCAAGTGAAAGACAAAGCATTGGCAAGCAGGACACACCTCAGTTAAAAGAGTTCTTTAGGAGTACTCTAAAACTGAAAGTCTTTATTTTAGACATCAGGTGCAATCAAGCTAAATTAGTTTTCTCTGTATACAATTGTTTTAGCTCCCTTTCTTGTTGCTGAGACAAAAAATCCAGCACCCATTGTTGGGAGCTGTTGAAGCTGGAAATTGACCACATGTGCAAGGCTGGGGCATGGCCAGCCCAAGAACAAAGGTCACTCAGGACAAACCACGTGAAGAGGCTGCTTCAACCCAGAGAACACCTAGCCCAAGACAATCCAAACAGTGGGTTGCTAGGACAACAGGGTGTCATGTGACATTAAGCTGCTAAAATGTATAAATAGATGCCCCTGCAGTGAGGGGGCAGTTCCTTTCTTCCCATCAGGAGGGTAAAGGCTCCACCTGACCCCAGCTTTGTCTCTTTTTTATT
>RJWT010006951.1:0-28311 GCA_004365215.1 Cuniculus paca | reverse complement strand
GTCTCTTGTTATAATTGTGTTATTGCTTATTTGATTTTTCATTTCTATTAATATTTGTTTTATATAGTTGGGTGCTCCCATATTTGGTGCATATATATTTAAGATTGTTATTTCTTCCTCTTGGAATTTTCCCCTAACCAGTGTGTAGTGACCTTCTTTATCTCTTTTGACCATGATTTGTTTGAAGTTCACATCATCTGCAAACAGAGTAGCTACCCCTGCTTTTTTCTGGGTTCCTGTTGCATGGATTATTGTTTTCCATCCTTTGACTTTTAGCCTACGAGTTTCCTTTTGGGTTAGATGGGATTCTTGTAGACAGCATAAGGTTGGATGTTGTTACTTGATCCATTCTGCTAGTCTGTTTCTTTTTATTGATGAATTGAGGCCATTTACATTAATGTTTATGACTGATATATTCTGGCTTGCTTTAGTCATGTTATCTTTCTGCAGTGGTTTCTTTACCTTTTCACTGTGCTTAATTGTTTGACTTGCTTGGTGTTCTTCTTCTGTTCATGTTTTTGACATCATAGCTATTTTCATGTTTATCTAGAGTATCTTTCAGTATTCTTTGCAGGGTTAGTTTGGTGGTCATGAATTTCTTCAGCTGCTCTTTTTCATGGAAGTATCTTATTCCTCCATCAATTTTGAAGGATAGTTTTGCCAGGTCCATCAGTCTGGTTTGGAAGTTGTTTTCCTTTAGAACTTGAAATACTTCACTCCATGCTCTTCTTGACTTCATTGTTTGTGTTGAGAAGTCTGCTGTGATTCTGATGGGCTTTCCTTTATAGGTGATTTGCTTCTTTTCTCTCACAGCTTTTCATAGTCTGTTCTTGTGTTCAATTTCTGGAATGCTGATAATTATATGTCTGGGTGTTGATTTTTTTTGGTTATGGCTAGTTGGAGTTCTATATGCTTCACTTATCTGTATGTTAGTTTCCTTTCCCATGTTTGAGAAATTTTGAGCCATGACTTCTTTAAATAGTGATTTTATTTCATTTGTATTTTCTCCTTCTTTTTCCATTTCACCTATTAGTCTTATATTGTATTTCTTTGTGTCATCTTGCAACTGATGAATTGCTAATTCCTGATTCCTTGTTATTTTCAAAAGATGTTTTGTTTCCTCCTCACTAGCTGCCATCTTGTCTTTGAGGTCTGATATTGTATTTTCACATTCATTGAGGCGGCTTTACCAGCTTTTGATGCCCTTCTTGATTTCCTGGTTATCTCGTTGAATCTGTTTCATGCATTCTAATTCTTTCTTGTATTCTTCATTCAAGGTTTCAATTGTTTTGCAGTGTTCCTCTGTTTTTCCAACTATATCTTCTTTAGATGTGCTCAGCATCTCTTTGATTGCATTCATCATCTCTTGTTTTACCTGGAAAATCATTTCTGTCCTCAGTTCCTTTAAAGTCTCATAGAGTTGTTTCTTTACTTCATTTGCTATCATGTCAGCAGTTTCTGGTGTGTGGCTCATGTTTTCTTCTGTGTCCATGTCTTTTTGCTTGTTTGGAATTACTAGAGGTGCAAGATTGCGTTTTGCTCTTTCGTTTTGTCATTTTCCTGTATTCCACTGTAGGAGGTGAATCCTATGTGTAAAGTTGAGGTGCCAAGCTAGGTGATACATGCAATGCACACCTTCAGCTCCAGCCAAGACTATCACTCTGGCTGCTTTGATGCTGTGTGGTGTCTGGGTGGAGCCCAGGCAGGATGCCAGGGAAGCTCTGAATTTCCCAGGCCAATGGGGGAGGGTAGAGACTCCTACCTGTCTGTTGGTAAGGTCCCAAGCTGCACAGCCAGGTGGAATTCGATGTATGTAGCCCCAACATAAGTGAGGCGCAGTGAAGTAGCTGCCAGGCCGCTCTGGGTGAATGTGTGGGTCCTAGGCAGGACCCCAGATATGTCCTGAATGGCCTCAGCCAGTGGTGGACAGGTACAAACCAAAGCCCCCACCAGGATCCTGGGGAAGTCCCAAGCTGAAGTGGTAGGTGGAATTCGCTGGTCACTCCCCCAACTTAAGCCTGGTGCAGAGCAGCCACTGCTGGGCTGCCCTGGGTGTGTGGGCGGGGTGCTGGGAGGACCCCAGGGATGCCCCAAATGTCCGTGGCTGACAGGGGCTGGGCACCAATTTCTATGGGTCTGGTCGTCTGTTCCCAAAATGCACAGCTAGGTGGGGTTGGCTGTGCCCGCCCTGGACGGTCCAGAGCAGCCTGGGCCACGCTGCTCCTGGTGAGTGGGTGGGGCGCAGGTAGGCGGGGCCCTTGGGATGCCCCAAAGGTCTGTGGCTGAAGAGGGATGGACACAAACTCCTACCAGTCTCTTGGTGAAGTCCCAAGCTGCTGGGCAAGGCAGAACTCGCTGGTCACACCCCCAACCCAAGCGGGCTCTGGGTTTTACTATCTTAAAAAAAAAAGCATTGTAACAGTGGGAAGTGGGAGAGGGAATTTACTGTAAATATATTTCCTATATTCTAGTGATCATCAAAGAGTCAGTCTTTATTATTGGCTAACATTTCAGTTAGCACAAATTAACCTTTCAATACTAAAGGAAATAAGACAAGGAGAAATTCAATGCATGACCAAAGAAATTGCTGTCAAAGATGAGACACTCACTACTCCATAAATACCTAAAAATATGGAAAGATTAGAAGTAGACCCATCCTGCCAGAAACAATGCCATGCTTGGGCCACTGTGGGACTAGGACATCCAGAGCCAAGCATCTCCCCATGAGTCAGTCAGTGTGGAGTTTGGAGAGCGAGAACTAGACCTGTCTCACCAGAAACAGCACCATGCATGGGCTGTTGCATGGACTGGGACATCCAGAGCCAAGACTTTCCCTGTGGGTCCCCACTGTCAGGGGGACAGTTAGATCTCAGCTCCTTCAAGCTTGTAGGCTGGCAAACAAAAGTGTCAATCCCCCACCCTGAGTAACTGGCAGATCCAGAGAAACACAAGCTCTGATGATAGTTATTAAGATGAAACACAATTGAAAGCCTTTGGTGCTTTGGTGTTTCACTGATCTTGCACATCTAGGGCCAGTGTTCTGATCATCTATTCAGAAGATAGCAGTATGCACTGTGGCATCTGGTGGGGGGGTCTCCTTCTGAGTGTGGTAGCCATTGTTGATTCCCTATAGTCTTGCTCTGAAGTCCTAAATTGTTTGTTGTTTTGTTGGATTGGGGTTTATTCTCTTTTGCTTTGCTCGATTATGTTATACCTGGTGACATGAGCAACTATTTCAATGACAGTAAGATATATATGTTATCCATTTTGAATTTACTGTTGTCTTGTTTTATAGTCTTTTATTGTATCCATTGTTTTGTTTTTTCTGTTTTTATTCTATTCTATTCTGTTCTCTTTGATTTTTACTGTGTCCAAAAATATCTGCAGCTATTTTGAAGACAACAAAAGGCTTTATGGTAACTGTTGTTGATTTTGTAATGTGAAGTCCTGTATCACTTACTCTGGTTTGTTCTGATTAGTTTTATTCTGTTTTATTTTCCTTTTTTGTATCCTCCTTAAAATAAAAAAAAGTTGAAGGGTTTTGAAACTAGGTTGTCTTAGTTACCATTTTTTCTCATTGCTGATAAAATACCTGACACCCAAAGCTAAAGGGGGAAAGATTTATTTATTTCACAGTTTGTAGAGGTTTCAGTCCATAATTGACTGGCTCTAATGCAGGTTGGCACATGGCAGATGGGCAACAGTTCATGGTGGCAAAAGACAGCAAAAGCAACAAGGGCAAGAGTAAGTCAAGCCCCTTTCTGTCCCTTATACTGTATGCAGGCTACCTACACTACAGTGAGTGTAGCACTGACATTAATCCTAGCAAGAACTATGCCAAACCAATCACTGGACTGATTTAGCAATCATACACCCTTAATCCAAGCATCACACACTCTAGATTCAGTCACCTCTAAAAAAGCCCAATGGGCCCATTGACCTTGGAGCAGTGTGGCAGCTGCTGCTCTAGGACCAGCATGAGCTGAAGGCCTGCACAGCAAATTCCACCTAGCTGTGCAGCTGTGGACCTCACGAGAAGACTGGTAGGGACCTGTGCCCATCCCACCATCAGCATGGGATGTTTGGAGCATCCCTGGGGTATTGGATGAGCTCCACTCATTCATGCCCTAGGAGCATAGTGGCTTCTGTTCTGGGCCTAGCTGAAATTGAAGACATGCAGAGTGAATTCCACTTAGCCATGTGACGTAGGATGTCACAGGCAGACTGGTAGGGACCTGCACCCATCCCACCATCAGCCCAGGATGTTTGGAGCTTCCCTGGGGTCTGGCCAGGGCTCTGCCCAGACACCACCCAGCAACAGAACAGCAACAGTGGTAGTCTTGGCTGGAGCTGAAAGCATGCACTGAGTTTCACCTAGCTTGCAGCATCAACTGTGCACATTGAATTCACCTGCCACAGTGGAATACAGGAAAATGAAAACACGAAACAGAAAAATGCAAATTGCACCACCAGTCCTTCCCAAACAAGGCAGAGACACAGGCATAGAAGAAAGTATAAGCCACACACCTGAAACTTCTGAAATGATACTAACTGAAGTAAAGAAACAACTCTATGAAACTTTAAAGGAACTGAGATTAGAAATTATTTCCCAGGTAAAGCAAGAGATGGTAAATGTAATGAAAGAAATGCTAAGCACATCTAAAGAAGATATAGTTGGAATAATAGAGGAATACTGCAAAAGGTTGGAAACCTTGAATGAAGAATACAAGAGAATTAGAATGCATGAAACAGATTCAAAGAGATATCCAGGAAATCAAGAATGCCATTGAAAGTTGGCAAAGCTGCCTGAATGAATGTGAAAATAGACTTCCAGACCTCAAAGACATGATTGCAGCTAGTGAGGAAGAAAGGAAACATCTTTTAAAACTAACAAGGAATCAGGAAATAGGAATATAGCTGATGTAAGATGATGCAAAGAAAACCAATATAAGACTGATAGGTGTAAATGAGAAAGGAGAAAATGCAAATTATATAAAAATACTATTTAAAGAAGTAATAGCTCACAATTTCCCAAACATAGGAAAGGAAACTGACAAACAGATAAGTGAAGAATACAGAACTCCAACTAGCCATAACCAAAATAAATCAACACCGAGACATATAATAATCAGCAATCCAGAAACTGAAAATAAGCATGGAATATTAAAAGCTGTTAGAGAAAAGAAGCAAATCACCTATAAAGGAAAGCCAATCAGAATCACAGTTGTGTTTTTTCTCAACACAAAAAGTGAAGTTAAGAAGAAAATGGAGGGCCTTGGGACTTCGCGAAGAGACTGGTGGGAGTTTGTGTCCATCCCCCATCGGCCACAGACCTTTGGGGAATCCCTGGGGCCCTGCCTACCAGCGCACCGCCCACTCACCAGGAGCAGCATGGCCCAGGCTGCTCCAGACCATCTGAGGCCTGCACAGCCAACCTCACCTAGCTGTGCACCTTGGAAAAGGGCGACCAGACCTATAGAAATCGGAGCCCAGCCCCCGTCGGCCACGGACATTCGGGGTGTCCCTGGGGTCCTCCCAGCACCCCGCCCACACGCCCAGGGCAGCCCAGCGGCGGCTGCTCTGAACTAGTCTTAAGTTGGGGGCGTGACCAGCGAATTCCACCAACGATAAATGCTGGAGAGGCTGTGGGGAAAAAGGAACCCTTCTCCACTGTTGGTGGGAGTGCAGACTGGTGCAACCACTGTGGAGGTCAGTCTGGAGGTTTCTCAAAACGCTAGGACTGGAAGTCCCATTTGACCCAGCTATTGTGCTTCTGGGCATATTCCCAGAAGTGAAATCATGTTACCACAGTGATGTATGTGCACCTATGTTTATAGCAGCACAATTTGTAATAGCCAGATCTTGCAAACAACCCAAATGCCCATGAATTGAGGAATGGTTAAAGAAGATGTGGTACTTTTATACAATGGAGTATTATTCAGCTATAAAAATGGTCACATGGAGGCTTTTATAGGTAAATAGATGAGACTTGAGACCATACTCATAAGTGAAATAAACCAAACACACATGTGTAAACACCACATTGCCTCCCTAGTGTAAGAAACTGAAGGACTCAATAAGATACAAAATTCCTGATAAATATGGAGAAATGGTTCTGAAATCCAATGGTGCTTTTATTCTTGGATTTGATTGATTGAAGACCCTTTCCTACTATTTGAAAGCAATAAGTGAGAAGACAGGACCAGCTCTTTTGAAAAATGAGACATGATAGTAGCCATTACTCATTTCTTGTTATCCGACTTGAAGACCTGTAATGCTATTCTCTTTTATCTGGATTTGTACTACTTTGCTTTGTTTGAGTTTAATGTCTGTAAATGTAAGAACAACCATTTTGAAGAAAGCAAGAGACACTAGGGCAACCATCATTGATCTCCTGTTGTCATGTTTTGAAAACCTGTATAGCTTGCAGTGTTCTGCTTTGAAATGCTATATTATGTTTGAATCTATTCTGTTTTCTTTCACTCTTTTCATTCTGTTTTGTTTTGTTTTGTTTTGTTCTATTTTCTTTAAAATAAAAAAAAGAAGAGCATGGAGTGAAGTATTTCAAGTCCTAAAGGAAAACCACTTCCAACCCAGACTGATGTACCCTGCAACACTTTCCTTCAATACTGATGGAGAAATAAGATACTTCCATGGCAAAGAGCAGCTGAAGGACTTCATGACCACCAAATCAACCCTGCAAAGAAAACTGAAAGATACTTTACATAGACATGAAAATACTGATGATGTCAGGAACATCAACAGAAGAAGAACACCAACTAAGGCAAACAATTAAGTAGATGGAAAAGGTAAAGAAACCACTGCAGAAGGATAACGTGGCTAAAACAAGCCAGTATATATCAGTTATAACCATTAATGTAAATGGCCTCAATTCACCAAACAAAAGAAACAGGCTGGCAGAATGGTTAAAGAAACAACATCCAACCATATGCTGGCTGCAAGAAATCCATCTAACCCAAAAGGAAATTCATAGACTGAAAGTCAAAGGATGGAAAATGGAAATCCATGGAACAGGAAACCAAAAGACGGCAGGGATAGCTCTTCTGTTCACAGACGATGTGAACTTCAAACAAATAATGGTCAAAAGTGATAAAGAAGGACACTATGTACTGCTTAGGGGAAAACTCCAAGAGGAAGAAATAACAATCTTATATATGCACCAAACATGAAAGCATCCAACTATATAAAACAAATATTAATAGAAATGAAAAATCAAATAAGCAATAACACAATTATAATAGGAGATCTTAACAAACCCTTGACTCAAAGAGACAGATCAACTAGACAGAAAAACACAAAAGAAATAACAGAATTCAGTCAAACCTGTGAACAAATGGACCTGATAAACGTCTACAGAGTTTTCCACCCAACAACATCAGAGTATACATTCTTCTCAGCTTCACATGGTACATTCTCTAGAATAGACCATTTATTGGTCCATAAAACATGCTTAAATAAATTCAAAGGAATTGAAACTATCCCATGCATACTATCTGATCACAGTGCCATCAAACTGGAAATTAATCACAAAAGAAATTGCAAAAACTCCATAAACACAAGGAAATTAAATAGCATACTCCTGAACAATCAGTGGGTAACAGAGGAAATTAAAGAAAATTTAAACAATATCTACAAGCAAATGAAAATACAAATACAACCTACCAGAACCTGTGGGATGCAATGAAAGCAGTCCTCAGAGGGAAGTTTATTGTGGTGAATTCCCAAATCTGGAAAATGGAACGAATGCAAATAATCTGATGTTACACCTGAAACATCTAGAAAAAGAACAAACCCAACCCAAAACCAAAAGAAGGGAGGAAATTGTGAAGGTCAGAGCAGAAATTAATGCAATTGAGATTAAGGAAACAATACAAAGAATCAAGGAATCAAAGAGCTGGTTCTTTGAAAGAATAAATAAAATTGATAGGCTGCTAGCCAACCTTATTAAAGGAAAAAAATACTGAAATCCATGCATTAAGGAATGAAAAGGGTGAAATCACTACTGACCCTGTGGAAATACAGAAGATCATCAATACCTACTTTGAAAATCTTTACTCTCATAGGTTCGATAACACTGAAGAAATGGACAGATTTCTGGAAGCATATCAATTACCAAAACTGGATCAAGAAGATGTAAAACTAGTGAATAACGCAATTTCAGTTAATGAAACTGAAAATGTAATTAGAACCTTACCAACCAAGAAAAGCCCAGGTTCTGATGGATTCACAGCTGAATTCTAGAAGAAATTCATGGAAAACTTAATCCCAACACTCTTCAAAGTCTTTAATGAAATTGAAAGGGTAGGAAGTCTCCCTAAATCATTCCTGGAAGCAAGTATTACCATAATACAAAAACCCGAGAAAGACCCAACGAAAAAGGAGAACTGTAGGTTAATCTCACTAATGAACATCAATGCAAAAACCCTCAATAAAATCTGGTAAACAGAGTGCAGCAAGCGATCAAGAATATTATGGACCACACCCAAGTGGAATTCATCCCAGGAATGCAAGGATGGTTCAACATACGCAAATCAATAAATGTAATACACCATATCAATAGAGGCAAAGATAAGAACCATATGGTCATTTCACTAGATGCAGAAAAAGCTTTTGATAAAGTGCAACATTCATTCATGAGAAGAAACATATAGAAAGTTGGAATAGATGGGCTTTACCTCAATCTGATAAAAGCCATCTATGACAAACCAACAGCCAGTATCACATTAAATGGTCAAAAACTGAAAGCTTTCACTCTAAAATCGGGAACAAGACAAGGATGTCCATTATCACTGCTCCTACTCAATATAGTGTTGGAAACATTAGCCAGAGCAATTAGACAAGAGACAGAAATAAAAGGAATAAGGATAGGAAAGGAAGAAGTTATCACTATTTGCAGATGACATGATACTCTACATAGAAAACCCACAAAACTCAATAGAAAGACTTCTGGATATCATAACCAAATTCAGTAATGTAACTGGATACAAAGTAATACTCCAAAATCAATCACATTCCTGTACACAACCAACTCACTGAGAGAGAAATAAGAGAAATCACACCCTTTACAATAGCATCCAAAAAAATGAAATACTTCGGAATCAACCTAACAAAGGAAGCAAAGGATCTATTCAATGAAAATTACAGTACTCTGAAAAAAGAAATCCAAGAGGATCCAGAAAATGGAAAGACATTCCATGCTCATGGATAGGAAGAACAAACATTGTGAAAATGGCCATTCTTCCAGAATTATTATGCACATTTAATGCAATTCCGATCAAAATACCAGTAGCCTACCTCACAGATCTAGAGAAATCATTCTTAAAATTCACCTGGAGCCAGAGGATACCTAAAATAGCAAAGGCACTTCTGGGCAGCAAGGGTAGGGCAGGAGGTATCAGAATCCCAGGCTTGAAATTATACTACAAATTCCGCTGTAAAAAAATCAACATGGTACTGGAAATAAAACAGACCTGAGGATCAATGCAATAGATTAGAAGATACAACCCAACTACAAATACACTGAGCCACCTTATCATTGACAAAAGAGCCAAATATATTCTCTGAGGTAACATAGCCTCTTCAATAAGTGGTGCTGGAAAAACTGCCTTTCCATATGCAAAAAACTAAAACTAGACCCAATCCTATCACCACGCACTAAACTAAAGTCAAAATTTGATCAAAGATCTGAATATTAAAACAGAAACACTAAATCTTCTGTAAAACAAAGTAGGTAGAAATCTTGAAGACATAGGGCTAGGTGGACAATTCATGAAGAAAATTCAAACTGCATGGGAAACACTTTGCAGAATCAACAACTGGGATCTTGTCTTGCTAAAAAGTTTTTGCACATCAAAAGAAATGTCCAACAGACTGAAAAGAAAACTCACAAACTGGGAATAAATCTTAGTCAACTGTCCTTCAGACAAAGGTCTTCTACCTAGAACATATAAAGAATTAAAAATATGAGACCCTCAAAATTCAAAGGCCCAATCCAGAAATGGGCATCTGAGTTGAAAGCATACTTCTCAGCTGAAGAAATACAAATGGCATATAAATACATGAAAAAATGTTCAGTATCATTGGTCATTAGATAAATGCAAATTAAAACAACTCTGAGATTTCTTCTCACTCCAGAAAGAATGGCTAGGATAAAGAAAACCACCAACAATAAATGCTGGAGAGGCTGTGGGGAAAAAGGAACACTTCTCCACTGTTGATGGGAGTGCAGACTGGTGCAACTGCTGTGGAAATCAGTCTGGAGGTTTCTCAAAAAGCTAGGATTGGAAATCGCATTTGAGCCAGCTATTCCACGTCTGGGCATATTCCCAGAAGAAGTGAAATGATCATACCACAGTTATATATGAGCACCCATGTTTATAGCAGCACAATTTGTAATAGCCAAATCTTGGAAACAAACCAAATTCTCATTAATTGAGGAATGGATAAAAAAGATGTGGTACTTTTATACAATGGAGTAGTATTCAGCTATAAAGAATGATCACATTGAGGCTTTTATGGGTAAATGGATGTGACTTGAGATAATACTCGTAAGTGAAGTAAACTAAACTCACATGTTTAAACAGTGCATCATCTCCCTAATGTAAGAAACTGACTCAATAAGATACAAAATTCCTGATAAATATGGGGAAAATGTTCTGAAGTCCAATTGTGCTTTTATCCTTTGATTTGATGGGTTTAAGTCTCTTTTGTACTATGTGAGAACAATATGTGAGAATTCAGGGACAGCTCTTTTGAAGAAAACAGGCAAGTTTAATGTAGCCATTGTTGGTTTCTTGTCTGATTTCAAGGCCCGTAATGTTGTCCTTGTTTTGTTTTATCTGGTTTTGTATTATTTTGTTTTGTTTGAGTTTATTGTCTGCGAATGTAGGAACAAGAATTTTGAAGAGGGCAAGTGACACTAGGGTAGGCATTGTTAATCTCCTGTTGTTATGTTTTGAAGACCTGTATTGTTTGCCGTGTTGTGTTCTGAAATGCCATGTTGTGTTTGACTCTATTCTGTTTTGTTTTGTTTTGTTTGTATCCCCCTGGATGGGCTGACAGCACAGGATACAAGTCAGACTTGACATATTCTCTTTTAAATAATAAAAAAGCCATATGACTCCATGAGGCTTTGGGGAGATATCTAAACACATACCATAATGTAGATATAGGGATAGGCTAGAGAGTGTGGTGGTGCATGCTGGATCACTAAGCACTGAGGGTGGAGTTTGAGAAAGTTTCATCTCTCATAGAGATTGCTTCTGTGGTTTTCACCAGAATGTTGAGATGAAGAAATGTGGGCACCAAAGACCACTCTAATGAAGCCTTAGATGGAAATGAGGAATATGTTATTGGAAACTGAAAGAAAATTGTATCTTGTTATCAAGCAATAAAGGACTGTTCTGTCCTTGTGTTTTGTGTAAGGCAAATCTTTTAAGCAATGAAATGTGATTATTTGGTAGAAGAAATATCTGAGCAAAGCATTGAGGAGCATCACAACTTCACTTGATTGCTTATAGTAAAATATGAGGAGACCCATATTAAAGATTTTATTTATAATTACAAAGAAAGCAGAATTTAAAGATCTGGGAAATTCTTAGTCTTACTTTATGGTAAACTGTGAAAAGTGTGTTTGGGGGAAAGGTGGAGGCAAATCACCTTTGATAAGGTGGTTGGTAGGGTTCAATGGAAGCCAGAGGTATTTGTCAAATAAGTGGAAGAATGATCTGGAATGCCTTTTAGAACTCCCCAAGCTACCATACGCAGAAAGACAGTAACTTAGGAGACAAAATAACTCCAAGTCTCTGTTCCTCTTATTCTATCTCCAGGGAGCCCAGGGATATCTTGGGATACCTCTCTGAAGGACTCATATAATGAACTTTGGCAAGGTCTGCTTAGTGCCACCTCTTCCATTGTGCAAAGTACACAAGCCATGGGGCAAGGCTATCTCCACTTAGATTCCAAAGGAAGTTCCCAGGAACCTTGAAGCCCAGCTGAAAACTACTGCCAAGATGAGCCCACAACACAGAAGCAATGCCCAAAGCAGCCTTAAAGGGCAGACTGAGACCCCAGAGAAGTAGAGAACCCAGCTTGTTACTCCAGCCTGAGAGGGCTGTAGGCATTTAACTCCAATGAATGGAGCAGTTGCATGGTTGTGACTGGCAAAGCTGTGGTGTTTTCCTGTTGTGAGGCCATTCATAACCCTCACTACTTGCTTTCTTTCCTTGCCCCTTTCTCTTTGAAACCCCCACCCTAGTCTTGAAAACTTCACTTATTTTATGGCCTATAGATTATAGCTTAGATGCTTAACTAGCAGTTAGACTTTAAACAGTGAGTGAACTTTGGCCAAATCCTCAAAAGGGCTCCTCCTTTTCCCTTATTGGCCTTAACATTATAGAAAAGGGACAAAACGGTTTTATCTCAAGGTGAGCAAACTGCCTGATGTCCACCTCCTATGGGTCAATTAACCAGATGTGTAAGAAGGTTTTGTATTCCAAATTAATGGTGGTGTTGTAAGAAATGGTATCCATGGCAACCCTCTGACCTTTTGAACCCACACAGAAGTATAAGACAGGAGAAGAGACTGATAGGAACTGACAGTCTGCACCCAGTGACCCACAGCCATCCAAGAACCCTCAGTGAGGCCCAGGGCTTTGGGATTCTGTACCTACTAACCTACCTACACCTGGAAACCATTTCTGAGGCCTTTTGGGACCAGAAATCTGCTCCCTGTGACCTGAAGTCACGTGGGAATCCTCAGTGAGGCCCACAGAAACTGGGAGACTGTCCCCAGCAACCCACACACACCTAAGAACCATCTATGAGGCCCGTGGGGATGAGGAGTCTGCACCCAGTGACCTGCAGTCATTTGGGAGCCCTCAGCAAGGCCTGTGGGAACTGTGAGTCTACCCCAGTGACCCATCCACACCCAGAAACCATCTCTAAAACCTGAAGAGACCAAGAGTCCATGCCCAGTGACCAGCAGTCATCCAGGAAGGCTCAGTGAGGCTGACATGGACTAGAAGTCTGCACCCAGTGCCCTGAAGTCACCCATGAGGCCACAGGGAGTCCTACAGGGACTTCAAAGCTGCAACTGGTCTCCTGCTCACACCCAGGAATCATCTCTGAAGCCCACAGGAACCATGAGTCTTGGCCCAGAGATCCACAGCTATCAGCAACTCTCAATGAGGCCAGCTCCTGGATGGGCTGACAGCACAGGAAGCAACTAGGACTTGACATCCAACTGACTTTGAGGAACACAGGAAAATGCCAAAAACTAAAGAACAAAATGCAGTCTCAAACATCCAACCATTCAGATCAACTACAGGAGACACAGATATGGATGAATTGGAAATCACACACCTAAAATTTCTGAAATGAAAGCAGTGGAAGTAAAGAAACAACTTCAGGAAGCTATATAGGAAACCAGATCAGAAATGATTTCTCAAGTAAAAAGAGAAATGAGATTTTTTTTAATTTTAAAGAGAATAAAACAAAACACAACAAAACAGTAAAACAGAACAAAGCAGATCAGAACAGAACAAAGCAAGCAATCCAGGACTTCAAAACAAGACAACAGGAAACCAACAATGACTACCAGAGTGTCTCTTGTTCTTCTCAAAATAGTTGTTCATAACTTCACATACAATAAATTCAAACAAAAGAGAATAATATAAAACCAATCAGGAAAGGAGAATGAAAGCATTACAAGCCTTCAAATCGGACAATAAGAAATCAAGAATAGCTACCATAATGTCCGTTGATTTTTTCAAAATAGCTGTACATACCATTTCATATATTGTAATCAAATAATAGAAAACAGGCTTGAAACAATCCAATCAATGAATAAAAGCAATATTGGACTTCAGAACATGATGTTAAGAAATCAGAAGTGGCTACCACAATGTCTCATTTTATTCAAAGTAACTGTTGATACCATCATAATTAATAAAATTGGTTCTTGTAAACTCTTTAGGAGTAATTCTAGGCATGTATAAACCTCTACATGTACATTTATCCTTTCAGTGTTAGGCAGAATAACAAAACAAAACACAAAAAAGACAAGAAAAGAAAATACAAATAAATAATAGTAACAGAATCCAGAACAATAAAAATATAGACTTTCAAAACAAGGTGGTAGGAACATAACATAGGTAGTTATTTTGTATAGTTATCTTCAAAAGACTTACTCAGCTTACCAGATACAGACATGCAAAATTGGTCACATCTCATGAATGTTAACTCTTTTGTTCCAAGAACTGATTGAATTAGTAGTACAATCATCATACCTATCTTAAATATATATATAAATAATACCAATTTATATCTTTTTTCTTTTCCCTTCTTTTCTCCCTTTCCCTGAGTTGTTTTATCCTTTGAGCAGTTTCTTACCCTTTCCCAATATTTACTGAAGATTTTGTATCTTATTGACTCTTTTAGGTTCTTACACTAGGGAGATGATATGGTGTTTAAATATGCCAGTTTGATTTATTTCACTTATGAGTATGGTCTCAAGTCACATCTATTTACCTATAAAAGCCTCAATGTGATCATTCTTTATACCTGAATGGTGCTCCATTGTATGAAAGGATCACATCTTTTCTATCCATTCCTCAATGCATGGGCATTTGAGTTGTTTCCAAGATAAGGCTATTACAAATTGTGCTGCTATAAATGTGGGTGCACACAAATCACTGTGGTATGATGATTTCACTTCTTCAGGGAACATGCCCAGAAACAGGATAGCTCGGTCAGATGGGACTTCAAATCCTAGCTTTTTGAGAAACCTCCAGACTGATTTCCACAGTGGCTGCACCGGTCTACATTCTGAACAGTGGAGAAGGGTTCCTTCCCCCCCCCCACAGCCTCTCCAGCATTTATTGTTGGTGGTTTTCTTGATCCTGGCCATTCTTTCGGGAGTGAGATGGAATCTGAGAGCTGTTATAATTTGCATTTCTCTAATTACCAATAATGCTCTTTACCAACCAAGAAAAGTCCGGGTCCTGATGGATTCAGAGCTGATTTCTACAAGAAATTCTAGGGATATTTGCAGATGACATGATACTCTACATAGAAAACCCACAAAAGTCCACAGAAAGACTTCTGGATGTCATAACCAAATTCAGTAATGTACCTGGATACAAAGTGAATACTCAGAAATCAGTTGCATTCCTGTACACAAACAACAAACACACTGAGAGAGAAATAAGAGAAGCCACACCCTTTACAATAGCATCCAAAAAAATGAAATACTTTGGAATCAACCTAACAAAGGAAGCAAAAGATCTATTAAATGAAAACTATAGTATTCTGAAAAAAGAAATCAAAGAGGATCACAGAAAATGGAAAGACATTCCATGCTCATGGATAGGAAGAACAAACATAGTGAAAATGGCCATTCTCCCAAAATTACTATACAGATTTAATGCAATTCCCATCCAAATACCATTAGCATACCTCACAGATCTAGAGAATATCATTCTTAAAATTCATCTGGAACCAGAAAAGACCTAGAATAGCAAAGGCACTTCTGGGCAGCAAGGGCAGGACAGGAGGCATCACAATGCCAGACTTGAAATTATACTACAAAGCTACTGTAATCAAATCAGCATGGTACTGAAATCAAAACAGACCTGAGGATCAATGGAATAGATTAGAAGATACAACCCCAAGTACAAACACACTCAACCACCTTATCTTTGACAAAGGGGCCAAACATGTTCACTGAAAGAAGCATAGCCTCTTTAATAAATGGTGCTGGAAAAACTGGCTTTCCATATGCCGAAAACTAAAATTAGACCTAAGCCTATCACCACACACCAAACTAAAGTAAAAATGGATCAAAGATCTAAATATTAAAACAGAAACACTAAATCTGCTGGAAAACAAAGTAGGTAGAAATCTTGAAAACATAGGGGTAGGTGGAGAATTCATGAACAAAAGCCAAACTGCATGGGAAACACTTCCCAGAATCAACAATTGGGATCTTGTCTTGTTAAAAAGTTTTTGCCTGTCAAAAGAAATCTCCAACAGAGTGAAAAGAAAACCCACAAACTGAGAAAAATTTTCGTCAACTGCCCCTCAGACAAAGGCCTTCTATCGAGAACATATAAAGAATTAAAAAATATGAGGAACTCAAAATTCAAAGACCCAATCCAAAAATGGGCATCTGAGATGAAAACACACTTCGCAGCTCAGCAAATACGAATGGCAAATAAATACATGAAAGAATGTTCAGGATCATTGGTCATTAGAGAAATGCAAATTAAAACAACTCTGAGATTTCATCTCACTCCAGAAAGAATGGCCAGGATCAAGAAAACCACCAATGATAAATGCTGGAGAGGCTGTGGGGGAAAAGGAACCCTTCTCCACTGTTGGTGGGAGTGCAGACTAGTGCAACCACTGTGGAGGTCAGTCTGGAGGTTTCTCAAAAAGCTAGGACTGGAAGTTCCTTTTGACCCCGCTATTCCACTGCTGGGCATATTCCCAGAAGAAATGAAATCATCTTACCACAGTTATTTATGTGCACCCATGTTTATAGCAGCACAATTTGTAATAGCCAAATCTTGGAAACAACCCAAATGCCCATGAATTGAGGAATGGTTAAAGAAGATGTGGTATTTTATACAATGGGGTACTATTCAGCTATAAAAATGATCACATGGAGGCTTTTATAGGTAAATGGATGAGACTTGAGACCATACTCATAAGTGAAATAAACCAAACCCACATGTGTAAACACCACATTGTCTCCCTCGTGTAAGAAACTGAAAGACTCAATAAGATAGAAAATTCCTGATAAATATGGAAAAAAGGTTCTGAAGTCCAACCGTGCTTTTATTCTTTGATTTGATTGGTTTAAATCCCTTTTCTACAATTTTATTGCAATATGTGAGAAAATAGGAGCACCTCTTTTGAAAAATGGGACACTACGGTAGCCATTGCTGGTTTCTTGTTGGCCAATGTGATTGCCTGTAGTGCTCTTTTATTTTTATCTGGTTATGTATTGCTTTGTTTTGTTTGAGTTTATTGTCTGTAAATGTATGAACAACCATTTTGAGGAAAGCAAGAGCCACTGGGTTACCCATAGTTAATCTCCTGTTTTTATGTTTTGAAGACATGTGTAGCTTTCTGTGTTCTGTTTTGAAATGCTGTATTGTGTTTGACTCTATTCTGTTTTCTTTTTTTGTTTGTTTGTTTTTTGTTCTGTTTTGTTTTGTTTTCTTCTATTCTCTTAAAAATAAATAAAAAAATGATTAAAAAAAGAATAAAATCAAGGGAGACTTAATGCCAAAACTACTCAAACTCTCTAATGGTATTGAAAGGGAAGGAAGTCTCCCTAAATCATTCTTGAAAGCAAGTGTTGCCCTAATACAAAAACCAGAGAAAGATCCAACCAAGAAATAACCACAGGCCAATCTCCCTAATGAACATCGATGCAAAAATCCTCAATAAAATACTGGCAAACAGAATGCAGCAAGTCATCAAGAAGAGTATACACCATGACCATGTGGGATTCATCCCAGGAATGCAAGGATGGTTCAACATACGCAAATCAATAAATTAATACACCATATCTATGGAACCAAAGATAAGAACCACATGGTCATTTCAATAGATGCAGAAAAAGCTTTTGATAAAGTCCAACACACATTCATGATAAGAACCCTACAGAAAATTGGAATAGATGGCCTTTACGTCAATCTGATAAAAGCCATCTATGACAAACCAACAGCCAGTATCACATTAAATGGTCAAAAACTGAAAGCTTTCACTCTAAAATCGGGAACAAGACAAGGATGTCCACTATCACTGCTCCTATTCAATATAGTGCTGAAAACATTAGGCAGAGCAATTAGACAAGAGACAGAAATAAAAGGAATAAGCATAGGAAAGGAAGTTAAGTTATCATTATTTGCAGTTGACATGATACTCTACATAGGAGACCCACAAAAGTCCATAGAAAGACTTCTGGATGTCATAACCAGATTCACTAATATAGCTGAATACAAAGTCAATACTCAGAAATCAATCACATTCCTGTACACAAACAACAAATGCACAGAGAGAAATAAGAGAAACCACACCCTTTACAATAGCATCCAAAACAATGAAATACTTAGGAATCAACCTAACAAAGGAAGAAAAAGAACTATTCAATGAAAATTACAGTACTCTGAAAAAAGAAATTGAAGAGGACCTCAGAAAATGGAAAGACATTCCATGCTCATGGATAGGAGGAACAAGCATTGTGAAAATGGCCATTCTCCCAAAATTATTATACAGATTTAATGCAATTCCCATCCAAATACCATTAGCATACCTCACAGATCTAGAGAAATCTTTCTTAAAATTCATCTGGAACCACAAAAGACCCAGAATAGCAAAGGCACTTCTGGGCAGCAAGGGCAGAACAGGAGGCATCACAATCCCAGACTTGAAATTATACTACAAAGCTACCGTAATCAAATCAGCATGGTACTGGAGTCAAAACAGACCTGAGGATCAATCGAATAGATTAGAAGATAGAACTCCAATTACAAACACACTCAGCCACCTTATCTTTGTCAAAGGGGCCAACCATGTTCACTGGAAGAAAGATAGCCTCTTTAATAAACAGTGCTGGAAAAACTGGCTTTCCCTTTGCCACAAACTAAATCTAGATCAAAGCCTATCACCATGTGCTAAACTAAAGTCAAAATGGATCATAGATGTAAAGATTCAACCAGAAACACGAAATCTGCTGGAAAACAGGTGATTTGCTTCTTTTCTCTCGCAGGTTTTAATATTTTGTTTTATGTTGAATTTCTGGAATTCTGATAATTATATGTCTGGGTGTTGATTTATTTTGGTTATGGCTAGTTGCAGTTGTATGTGCTTCACTTATGTGTATGTCAGTTTCCTTTCCCATGTTTGGGAAATTTTGAGCCATGACTTCTTTAAATAGTGATTTTATATCATTTGTGTTTTCTCCTTCTTTTTCCTTTACACCTATTAGTCATATATTGTTTTTCTGTGTGTCATCTTGGAAGTGCTGAATTGCTAATTCCTGATTCCTTGTTATTTTTAAAAGATGTTTCCTTTCTTCCTCACTAGCTGCCATCATGTCTTCGAGGTCTGAAATTCTATTTTCACATTCATTGAGGAGGCTTTGCCAGCTTTTGATGCCCTTCTTGATTTTCTGGATATCTCTTTGAATCTGTTTCATGCATTCTAATTCTTTCTTTTGTTCTTCATTCATGGTTTCCATCCTTTTGTAGTGTTTGACTATTTTTCCAACTATATCTTCTTTAGATGTGCTCAGCATCTCTTTCATTACATTCATCATCTCTTGTTTTACCTGGAAAATCATTTCTGTCCTCAGTTCCTTTAGAGTCTCATAGAGTTGTTTCTTTACTGCATTTGCTATCATTTGAGAAGTTTCAGGTGTGTGGCTCATGTTTTCTTCTTTGTGTCTTTTTGGCTTGCTTTGGAAGAACTATAGGTGCAAGATTGCATTTTGCTTTTTTGTTTTGTCATTTTCCTGTATTCCACTGTGGGAGGTGAATCCTACATGTACGGTTGAGGTGCCAAGGCTAGGTGCTACTCGCAGTGCACACCTTCAGCTCCAGCCAAGACTATCACTCTGGCTGTTTTGATGCTGTGTGGTGTCTGGGTGGAGCCCAGGCTGGATGCCAGGGAAGCTCTGAATTTCCCAGGCCAATGGGGGAGGGTAGAGACTCCTACCTGTCTGTTGGTAAGGTCCCAAGCTGCACAGCCAGGTGGAATTCAATGTATGTAGCCCCAACCCAATTGAGGCCTAGAGAAGCAGCTGCCAGGCTGCTCTGGGTGAATGTGTTGGGCCTAGGCAGGACCCCAGAGATGTCCTGAATGGCCTGGGCCAATGAGGGACAGACACAAACCGAAGCCCCAACCAGGCTCCTAGTGAAGTCCCAAGCTGAAGGGCTGGGTGGAATTCACTGGTCACACCTCCAAATTAAGCCCCGTTGAGAGCAGCTGCCGCTGGGCCGCCCCGGGCGTGCGGGCGGGGTGCTGGGAAGACCCCAGGGATGCCCCGAATGTCTTAGGCCAACAGGGCCTGGGCGCCAATTTCTACGGGTCTGGTTGCCCTTTCCCAAGGTGCACACCTAGTTGGGGTGGGCTGTGCACACCCCGGACGGTCCTGAGCAGCGTGGGCCACTCTGCTCCCGGTGAGTGGGCGGGGCTCAGGTAGGCAGGGCCCCAGGGATGCCCTGAAGGTCTGTGGCTGTTGGGTGATGGACACAAACTCCTACCATTCTCTTGGCAGAGTCCCAAGCTACTCGGCAAGGCAGAAGTCGCTGGTCATGCCCCCAACTCAAGCCGGCTCAGAGCAGCCACTGCTGGGCCGCCCGCGGCATGCGGGCTGGGTGTTGGGAGGACCCCAGGGACGCCCCGAATGTCCATGACTGATGGGAGCTGGGCATCGATTTTTACGGGTCTGGTCACCCTTTCCCCAGGTGCACAGCTAGGTGGGGTTGGCGGTGCAGGCCACAGGTAGTCCGGAGCAGACTGGGCCACGCTGCTCCCCAGCAGAACCATTTCTAACGTTGAGTTATTCTTCTCTCATTTAGTTCTTTCCGGGGAAACACACCAGAAGTTCTGGGGAATTTCATTGCACTGGGGAGACTAGTCGTCTCTATGCAATCTGCCATTCAGTAAGGCAAATCCAGAAAACAAACGTGTGCCTCTCCCGTATAGAAAGAAGCACAGCCTCCGCAGTGCGCAGACCTGTTGAGTTCTGTGAGATGAAGTTATCCTGAGTATGATTTACCTGTTGCGGCTTTGCTGGCAAAAGAGTGGTAGTAATGCCTTCCCTGCCAATTATTCCTATGAACCTAGATAGTCAAACAAATAAAGTGGTTTCCACTCTCATTTCCACACTGCAGAACCATTTCCAATGTTGAGTTCTTCTTCACCCAGGGAGTTCTTTCTGGGGAAACACACCACAAGTTTTCGGGAATTTCATTGCACGGGGTGACTAGTATCTCTATGCAATCTGCCTTCTGAAAGGCAAATCCAGAAAACAAAGGTGTGCCTCTCCCTTATAGAAAGAAGCACAGCCTCCCCAGTGTGCAGGCATGTTGAGTTCTGTGAGCTGAAGTTATACTGAGTTTGATTTAGCTGCTGCAGCTTTCCTGGCAAAAGAGTGGTAGTAAGGCATTCCCTGACATTCATTCCTACGGGCCTAGATAGACCAACACATAAACTCGTTGCCACTCTTATTTCCATACAGCAGAAAAATTTATATCAATGAGTACTTCATCTCTCATGGAGTTCTTTCTCAGGAAATGCACCACAAGTTCTGGGGAATTTCGTTGCACAGGGGTGACTAGTCATCTCTATGCAATCTGTCCTTCATTAAGGCAAATCCAGAAAACAAACCTGTGCCTCTGCATATAGAAAGAAGCATAGCCTCCCCAGTGTGCAGACACGTTGAGTTCTGTGAGCTGAAGTTGTACTGAATTTGATTTAACTGCTGCAGCTTTCCTGGCAAAAGAGTGGTAGTAAGACATTCCCTGCCACTCATTTTTTAGGGCCTAGATAACCCAACACATAAAGTGGATTCCACTCTTATTTCCACACAGCAGAGCCATTTCTAACATTGAGTTCTCCGTCTACCAGGGAGTTCTTTCTGAGGAAACACACCACAAGTTCTTGGGAATTTCATTGCACAGGGGTGGCTAGTCATCTCTATGCAACCTGCCTTTCAGCAAGGCAAATCCAGAAATCAAATAGTGCCTCTCCCATATACGAAGAAGCACAGCCTAACCAGTGTGTGGACATGTTGAGTTCTGGGATCTGAAGATATACTGAGTTTGATTTATCTGCTGCAGCTTTCCTGGCAAAAGAGTGGTAGTAAGGCATTCCCTGCCATTCATTCCTATGGGCCTTGATAGACCAACACATAAAGTGGTTCCCACTCTTATTTCCAAACAACAGAACCATTTCTGACATTGTGTTCTTCTTCTCCCATGGAGTTCTTCCTGGGAAACACAGCACAAGTTCTCGAGAATTTCGTTGCACAGGGGTGACTAGTCATCTATATGCAATCTGCCTTTCAGTAAGACCAATTGAGAAAACAACCCTGTGGCTGTAGCATATAAAAAGAAGCACAGCCTCCCTAGTGTGAAGACATGTTGAGTTCCGGGAACTGAAGTTATACTGAGTTTGATTTAGCTGCTGCAGCTTTCCTGCCAGAGGAGTGGTAGTAAGGCATTCCCTGACATTCATTCTTATGGGCCTAGATAGCAAAACACATAAAGTGGTTTCTACTCTTATTTCTGCATAGCTGAACCATTTCCAACGTTGAGTTCTTCTTTTGCCATGGAGTTCTTTCTGGGGAAACACACCACAAGTTCTGGGGCATTTCGTTGCACTGGTGTGACTAGTCATCTCTATGCAATCTGCCATTCAGTAAGGCAAATCCAGAAAACAAACATGTGCCTCTCCCTTATAGAAAGAAGCACAGCCTCCCCAGTGTGCAGACATGTTGAGTTCTGTGAGCTGAACTTATACTGAGTTTGATTTTACTGCGGCAGCGTTGCTGGCAAAAGAGTGGTAGTCAGGCACTCCCTGCCATTCATTCCTAAGGGCCTAGATCGCCAAACACACAAAGGCACTTCCACTCTTATTTCCACACAGCAGAACCATTTCAAACATTGAGTTCTTCTCCCATGGAATTTTATTTGGGGACACATGCCAGTAGATCTGTGGAATTTCGTTGCACTGGTGTGACTACTTATCTCCATGCAATCTGCCTTTCAGTAAGGCAAATCCTCAAAACAAACGTGTGCCTTTCCCCTATAGAAAGAATCACAGCCTCCCCAGAATCTATGCTTTTGATTTCTGATTTTCTCTGTAACATAGGTATGCCTGAACAGTATAGATATCAATGTTACCTTATTAAAACGTAGTAAAAAATTGGCTTCATTGAATCTTCTAAGGTGTTCCACATTGAGATAAGATTGCAATGTTATGCTTAGTGCCTCTAAGGTAATCTATTGTCATGGATATTTTCTTCCATGCTCATCGCCTGAGAGATAGAGACCAACCAATAGAGACACGTGGTAAGAGGATAACCAGTATTATGTTCCCAGCCCTTCAAGTTTCATAAGGACCCAGGACATGAAAGGACCTCTGCTTGCATCATCCAAAGATTTTTCCATCATATTATCCAAGTTAATATGTGTCATAGTTTGAAAAGGCATCCTTCTACCTGGGTTCCTGATCTGCCAAAATCATAGAAACTTGATAATCCAAACTCAAGTATATTGTTCCTATTGACTTGCAAGGCTCTATTTGCTTAGAAATGAATGCACTGAGTGTGAGACTTGAATGTTTGATGAGCCATCAAAACGCAGCTTTTCTTTTTGTCTTTCCACAATCAGGTATTGAACTCCTTTACTCACGCTCACCTGCCTGCAGGTTAGGGTACTGATCCAAGTATCCAGCAACTGTCTTTCTGAGAGTGGATCTCACTCTGTGCAGCATTGTTGGCTTGAGCTCAGTTTGTAGCCCAGGCTGGTGTGGAACTCACAAAGGACCTCAAGCCAGAGCCTCATGCATATCGGATGACATCCGTGAGAGACCTCGCCTGGTGCATCAAAATATTATTTACAAAGTAAAATAAAGATATTCTGGGGTCTGGAGAGTATGTTGAATGGCAATAAGTTGATGAGTAAGAAAGCAGCCATGCGGTAAAATTCACCGGTTCTCATTGAGTGGAGCCATCAGTAATCTCCATAGCCTCATGGGTGGCAATTGAAATAACTTTCTTTAAAGAATATTATTGTGAAACGTTCACATTGGACAGTCTCAAAAGGTCCAAATTTCTAGACAAAGAATTTCAAATTGAAATGTGCTCTGGTACAATGGTTTTCAGGCATCATTCTTTAAATGCATCTGGAACCACAAAAGACCTAGAATAGCAAAGGCACTTCTGGGCAGCAAGAGTAGGACAGGGGGCATCACAATCCCAGGCTTGAAATTATACTACAAAGCTACCGTAATCAAATCAGCATGGTACTGGAGTGAAAACAGACCAGAGGATCAATGGGATAGATTAAAAGATACACCCCCAAATACAAACACACTCAGCCACCTTATCTTTGACAAAGGGGCCAAACATGTTCACTGGAAGAAAGATAGCCTCTTTAAGAAATGGTTTGGAAATACTGGAAAAACTGGTTTGCCATATACCGAAAACTAAAATTAGAGCCAAGACTCTAACCATATGCTAAATGAAAGTCAAAATGGATCAAAGATCTAAACATTAAACCAGAAACACTAAATCTGCTGGAAAAAAAGGTAGGTAGAAATCTTGAAAACGAATGGGTAGGTGGAGAATTCATGAACAAAAGTCACACTGCACAGGAAACCCTTCTCAGAATCAACAACTGGGATCTTGTCTTGTTAAAAAGTGTTTGCATGTCAAAAGAAATCTGCAACAGAGTGAAAAGAAAGCCCACAAACTGAGAAAAAAGTTTAGTGAACTGCCCTTCAGACAAAGGTATTCTATCTAGCACATATAAACAATTAAAAAATATGAGGAACTCGAAATTCAAAGACTCAACCCAGAAATGGGCATGTGAGATGAAAACACACTTCTCAGCTGAGCAAATACGAATGGCAAAGAAATACACGAAAAAATGTTCAGGATCATTGGTCATTAGAGAAATGCAAATTAAAACAACTCTGAGATTGCATCTCACTCCAGAAAGAATGGCCAGAATCAAGAAATCCACCAATGATAAATGCTGGAGAGGCTGTGGGGAAAAAGGAACCCTTCTCCACTGCTGGTGGGAGTGAAGACTGGTGCAACCACTGTGGAGGTCAGTCTGGAGGTTTCTCAAAACGCTAGGACTGGAAGTCCCATTTGACCCAGCTATTCCGCTTCTGTGCATATTCTCAGAAGAAGTGAAATCATCTTACCACAGTGATGTATGTGCACCTATGTTTATAGCAGCACAATTTGTAATAGCCAAATCATGGAAACAACCCAAATGCCCATCAATTGAGGAATGGTTAAAGAAGATGTAGTACTTTTATACAATGGAGTAATACTCAGCTACAAAAAATGATCACATGGATGCTTTGATAAGTAAATGGATGCGACTTGAGACCATACTCATAAGTGAAATAAACCAAACACACATGTGTAAACACCGCATTGTCTCCCTCGTGTAAGAAACTGAAAGACTCAAAAAGATACAAAATTCCTGATAAATATGGAGAAATGGTTCTGAAATCCAATGGTGCTTTTATTCTTTGATTTGATTGGTTTAAGTCCCTTTCCTTCTATTGGAAAGCAATAAGCGAGAAGATAGGAACAGCTCTTTTGAAAAATGAGACACTACAGTAGCCATTGCTCATTTCTTCTTATCCGAATGGAAGACCTGTAAAGTTATTCTCTTTTATCTGGTATTATACTACTTTGTTTTGTTTGAGTTTATTGTCTGTAAATGTACCAACAACCATTTTGAAGATAGCAAGAGACACTAGGGTAACCATTGTTAATCTCCTGTTGTTATGTCTAGAAAACCTGTATAGTTTGAAGTGTTCGGTTTTGAAATGCTATATTACGAATGACTCTGTTCTGTTTTCTTTAGCTTTTTTCCTTCTGTTTTGTTTTATTTTGTCCTATTCTCTTTAAAATGAAAAGAAAAAACCAATGGTTTTCATGCAGCTATGGAGTTACTGCCAGTAATGTCAGGATATGTTCAATGACACACATATGCAAATCTTTGAGTCTCTCAAATGAAATATGGGGACAATTTACGATAATAGATTGTTTTTCATGCTCAGACATGTGCTGGTTCCAAAAAGCTATGTGAGTCACCTCCCAGTAAAATTGAACGAGTTACATAACACTTTTATGTGCTTGATCTGAATGATGGAGTAGAAGTGATATTTTGTCTAAATACGGAAATACAGTCTCTATAAAGAATGTGATAATTGTTATGATTCCAGAATAACTTTGCTGTACATTTCTGGTTATCTGTGTAAGGTAAGCAAGTGTTAACAGTACAGATATTCATAAGTTAACATATCCATGGATAGCAAAAAAGAAGTCTCATTGAAACCTGGAAGGTGTTCCATATTTAGATAAGATTGGAAGGTTAACCTTAGTGTCTGTCAGATACTCTATTGTTATGCATCTTCTCTTCCACATATTCATCAACTGAAGTTTAGAGACCAACCATGAGAGAGACAGATGGGCTCACAAGATTACCAATAATTTGTTCCCAGCCTTTCAAGTCCACAAGGGCACGGGACACAAAAGGACCTCTGCTTTCACCACTAAAAGTGTTTGTGTCGTTTCATCAAAGTTTATATGCACCATAGATTGAAATCGCATGCTCTACCTCGGTGCCCAACTAGCCAAAATGATAGAGAGTGGATTATGCAAAGTCAAGTGCATTGTTACTTTTGACTTTCGATTCTCACTTTTTCTAAAAACCAATTGGCTGTGTGGGAAGATTTTATTTTTAGAAGCCATCAAAGCACTGTAGAGTGTTGTTTTTCCCCTTGGCAAGAGGGATTGAACTCATTAACTCATTCAACCCTGGCTGGAGATTTTGCCCCTTTGCCAAAACCGCAGTGCTTCACTCGTAGAGACACGATCTCACTATGCCCCTGATTCTGGACTTGAGCTCTCTAAGTATCCTAGGCGGGTCTCCAACTCACAGAGATCCCCATGCCTCAGCCTCAGGAGTGCTGTTGTTACATTCTTGAGCTACCAATCCCGGCTCATCAAAATATTATTACCAAGATTGTATAAATATCATTTTGGGTCTGGAGAGATTGTGGGATTACCTTTAAATTAATGAGTAAGAAAGGACCCTGTGGTAAAATTAACCAGTTCGCTTTGATTGATTGGTGCCATCAGTTACTTCCATAGCCTGAAGGGAAACACCTGAATTCACATTCTTTAATGTATATTATTATTGTGACATGTTCACAGTGGTCATTCTCAAGAGGCCAAATTTTCTAGACAATCAATTTATAGCTGAAAAGTGCCCTGGTACAAAGGCTTACAAGCAGCTACGACAATCACTGCTTACTAATGTCATGATATATTCAGTGAAGTCATGACTGCATTTGTACTGGTCTCGCAAATGATAAATTGGGGATAATAGGTATTTGTTCATATTCAGACATTGGCTTGTTCCAAAAACTTATGAGAGTTACCTGTCAGCAGAGGTCTACATGTTAGATAAAACTGTTTATGTGTTCCTTAGGAATGATTCCCTAAAAGCTACATTTTGTCACCTTAGGGAAATACAGGTTGCTTAAATAAAGTCGTTAGTGTTTTGATACAATGATATCTATGCTTTTGGTTTCTGATTTTCTCTGTAACATAGGTATGTGTGAACAGTATAGATATCGATGTTACCGTATTAAAACGGAGTAAAAAATTTTTTTCATTGAATCTTCTAAGGTGTTCCACATTGAGATAAGATTGCAATGTTATGCTTAGTGCTTCTAAGGTAATCTATTGTCATGAATAGTTTCTTGCAGATGCTCATCGCCTGAGGGGTAGAGACCAAACAATAGAGACACGTGGTAAGAGGATAACCAGTATTATGTTCCCAGCCCTTCAAGTTTCATAAGGACCCAGGACATGAAAGGACCTCTGCTTGCATCATCCAAAGATTTTTCCATCATATTATCCAAGTTAATATGTGTCATAGTTTGAAAAGGCATCCTTCAACCTGGGCTCGCGATCGGCTAAAATCATACAAACTTCATACTCCAAAGTCAAGTATATGGTTACTATTGACTTGCAAGGCTCTGTTTGTTTAGAAATGAATGCACTGAGTGTGAGACTTGAATATTTGATACGCCATCAAAACGCAGCTTTTCTTTTTGTCTTTCCACAATCAGGTATTGAACTCCTTTCCTCACGCTCACCTGCCTGCAGGTTAGGCTACTGATCCAAGTCTCCAGCACCTGTCTTTCTGAGAGTGGATCTCACTCTGTGCTGCATTGTGGGCTTGAGCTCAGTTTGTAGCCCAGGCTGGTGTGGAACTCACAAAGGACATCAAGCCAGAGCTTCATGCATACCGGGATGACATGTGTGAGTGACCTCTCCTGGTGCATCGAAATATTATTTACAAAATAAAATAAAGATCTTCTGGTGTCTGGAGAATTTGTTGGATGGCACTTAAGTTGATGTGTAAGGAAGCGGCCATGTGGTAAAATTCATGGGTTCTCATTTATTGTCTGGAGCCATTGGTAATCTCCATAGCCTCATGGGTGGCAATT
>RJWT010006950.1:0-28301 GCA_004365215.1 Cuniculus paca | reverse complement strand
TCTTGAATAAGTCACTTAACCTCTTTGAACCTTACTTTCTTTAAAATGTGAATGATAATATCAGTTTACTATTCCCTGCTGTTCTCCAAGTAGCCCAGCTTCTTAGGAAAACTCCAGGTTAGCCATTTTTGATTCTTTGTCACACTGATTTATGATGGGTACATGTGCTGTTGCTCTCATCGGTCATGTGTGATCAGCTGTACCCAGCAGATCAATTATAACACTCTTTCCTGATGAACTCAACGAAATCCTCAGCATTCATCTCAACATGAGGTCTTGCTTCAGAACTATGGAGAGATTAGCCTTGGAATATACACTGTACAAGTTCCACTTAAAGCTCATCAAATCTCAAAGGCAAGATTGAAAAGGACAAAGCTAATTTTCAGTAACTTAATTCAAAAGAAAGTTTAAGAACACACATGCACAATGCAGTCACACATGCATCCCAAACATCCAGCAATACCAATTTCACAATATCTGGTTTGCAGTAAAGAATTATCTGGTATATGAATGAAAAGTAAAGTAATGAGGCTGGGTGTGGTGGCACACATATGCAATTCCAGCATTCTGGAGGCTGAGGCAGGAGTGAGTTCAAAGCACATAGTAAATGCAAGGCTGGCCTGAACTATATAGTTAGTAAAAAAAGTAAAACTATGATGAAAAAACATCAAAACATCCCAGAATTGAGACAGATGTATGAATGAGCATATACAGATATTAAAAATAATATTTTTCTATGTTTAAAAATTAAATAGAGAAAGAATAGAAGTGAATATAAACCAAATTTTATAGATAAAACTTTAAATGTTTGAGAAAACAAAAACTTTAAAATACCTAAGTTTAGGCACAACTAAAATAAGTTAGTAACCCTGAAGGCATCACAATAAAAACTGTGTAAAACAAAATACACAGAAAAAAATCTTAAAAAATGAAAAAGTATTAATGATATATAGGAAAAGATCAAGTGACCCAATACATATCAAATTTGAAAACCTAAAGAGGAAAGTGAAGAAGGCAGAGGAAAAAAAAACTTTTTGAGGAAACAATGACAAAAATTTCCCAATATGATCTAAACTATAAATATACAGATCTCAGAAACTGCAAAGACCCAAAATAGGAAACATAATAACTATACCAAAGTTTGAATCAAATTTCTCAACGCCAGTGATTAAGAGAAATTTTAAAAATTGACTAAGGAAAAGGACATGCTAAGCACCAAGGAGCTAATATAATAATATTTGCAAATTTCATGTCAGAAACATGACAGACAAAAGATAGTGAAACAACATTCTGAAGTAATTAAAAAGGGAGAAAACTGTCAATGTAGAATTCTATACCCAGCAAAAACATCCTTCAAATGTGAAAGTAAAATAAAGAATTTTTTCAGGCATATAAACATTGAGAATATGCAACACTGCAGATGATAAAGTTATACTACAAAAAATAATAAAGGAAATATTTTAGGCAAAAAGAAAATGGTACAGATTGAAATATACATTGCGTACAATGCAGATTTAAACTAAAGTATTTTAACTGTATTATCATCCCTTAAGGAGTCTTTTTAGGCTTTTCTTCCTAATTAACACCTCAAAAAATTTTAATGTCACAGATACACACTATATCTCATTATGAACTGCCTGCATACTTGTACTTTATGTGTAAAAAGTAACATTCATACACAAAAAGTAATATTTTTCTTAGCAATTTAATTCTATTCTGTGCCAAAAAATAAAAATGGGATGAAGATGTGGCTCACTATGAAGGTTCTGGATTTATTCTTTAGCATCACACATACATAAAAATTATAATTTTTATTGATGTCAAAGAACAAGTTTCACCCTAAATGATATAAAATGAAACTATAGAACACTTAATTAATTCATAAAAGCAGAACAAAGAAAAACAGAAGAGATTAGAAAACAAAAAGCAAAATAGTATATTTAAACTGAAGTATATTACTAAACATATTAAATGTAAATGACTTAAACATTTCAGTTAAAACTCTAAGACTGTCAGGTTGGATAAAAAGCAAAATCTAACTAAAAGTTAACTGCAATAAATCCAAATATAAGGCTGAAAATGCATTTGAAATTTAATGATGCAAAAAATATGCAATACAGACACTAGTATAAACAAAACTAGCTTTTGTCTCTGACTTTAAAGATCTTGGAGTCAAACCAAAGATCAATAACTTCTACTGAATTTATCAGAGAATCGAGGGTACAGGGCAAACCACCAGCAAGAAATCTGAAGAGACAATTAAATAAAGAAAAACAAAACTAAGACTTGACTGCCTGGAACAGAAGTAGCTGGAGCCATTAGTGGACAGTAACATTTAAATAGTCATCTTGCTGAATTGCTGGGGGCAGAGTTTACACTCGCTTGGCAGTGTGAAATTCCTTCAGATTGAAGTTTTAGGGAAGCCTGCACTCCCTCATGGGCTTAACCTCCAGAAAACCTACAAGTTTTCCAGAGTAAAGATGCAAGAGAAAGCCTTTAGGTTTCTAGAAAGAAAAAGTGTAAACTAGCCGTTTCAAAATATGCCAGACCATATGCCCAAAGAATGGCAACTCTGATAAGGAAGACTCTACTAGAGCCACATCAAATATAAAAGAAGAGACATTTCCTAACCCCCAATGCTCTAACTTTTCTATCTCACTTAAGGTAGAAAAAAATTCAGAAAAATACTTGTGAAAATCACAACTCAGAGCCAGAAAGCACACACAAAAAATTGAAATTTAATCATATCATTACAGAATTACCTTACTACTCTGTCATTCAGGCTTTAGTATTACAGTGAATTATTGCTGAAAGCACAAAAAGCTGTTAAGAAGGAGTTTTTAAGGAAGCCCAAACACAAAGACAAAATCAAGGACACTAGAAGAAATCGAAATCTGAGACCCTTACAGATGGAAAAAGAAAATTAAATAGAGTCCCTGTCCTAACATAATACATCAAGCTAACAGCCTATTTACCCAATTTCTATTATCCAATGTATCACATCCAGTTTTCAGTAAAAATTTAAGTCATACTAAAAAGCCAGAGAAAATATAATTTGAATAGAAGAGCAAACAAGTAAAAATAAGTACAAATGAACAGACTCAGATTTATCAAAAGTTTTGAAACTATCAAAGAATTTTAAATAGCTGTTATGTTAAAAGTATTAACGGGAAAAGTATTCAACATGCAAGAACAGATAGGGTAAAAACTCTAGCAGAGAGATGGAAATTTTGACAGTCAAAAAGCACAAACACAGAAATGAAAAATGATAAGTTCATAAGTAGGCTGGGCACAATCAAGAAAAGAAAATCAGTAAACTCAAATTGGAAATTTTGATCAGATTTCTTCTAGAAATACTTAAATAACAGGAGGGATGTAAGCCATGTCAGCACTTTTCAGTATTGAAGATTACCCCTAAATTATATTTCTTACCCTTACTTCATTTTTCATGTTCCCATGTTTAGATATCTTGTTTCTTCCCCCATGGAACAATTAATACAATTAACATGAAGACTCAATGTCAACTTTATACCTGTTTGGTTACAAGCAATAAAAGGCCCAATTCAAACTGAATTTTTAAAAATCTACAAGCTCCATAACTAGCAGTAAAAGAATAATTCTAGCTTCAGGCATAAAGTGATCAAGATGCTTAATTGGATCTAGTGTTTCTTTTTATTTCTTGTATTGGTTTCCTCTGATTTGACTCTCCATGCTGACTGATTCTTGTCTCAGAGAAGTCATCTAGGACCAGTTTTAATCTCAGACATTCTAAAATGTCAACGCACTGAAAGAGTCAGAAAGTTCTAAAAATCTCAACGAGAGTCTCATTACAGCTTATTGGCAAGTCAGTATGACCAGAGGGACTTAAAGTTCTACTTGACTTAGGTCTAGGTCACACTCTGTATCCCTAAACCTAGATTATGCTATCTTTTCCCCTGCTTGTGCCAGGCTATTTGTCGTGTCTCTAAACATAGGCTTATAGTGGAGAGACGCAGTTCCTCAGAAGGCAACCTCAGTTGGATTTCTAAAGAGTCAATGAATACTGCAGGGGAAAAGTAATTATTTGTCCTCTTCAATGGCTCTGCCTGATATGAGAAATAAAATTCTTCCTTTCCAACTATTTTCAAGGGAAGCAATTTTCAGTTAATTCTTCTCTTGGTCACTCTAAAGATTTCATAACGTAAATTCTCTTCCTTTTTCCTCCTCTTCTCTTGTATCTTTCTTTTTCACTGGATTGTCATACATGTTGATTAATCCCTCTGGCTACATTAAGAATGAAAAATCAAAAGCATGACTAAGCATGCCTATGATGTTTCCAGAAAGAGTAATAATCTTCAGCAACCTCTCCTCTAGACTATCAACTGCATGAACTATGCTATTTATCTACCCTCCCATTGGTTCCATGACTAAGCTCAAATATTACTTATGATACCTTCTGTGATCCCCCATGTATGGGTAGTCACACCTTCTTTTGTATCTCTGCACCATATGTAAAACCCAACTGAAAATGATTCTTCTTTATTCTTTCTTTCCTCCATTCCTTTCCTTCTCCTCCTACTTTTCTTTCTCTTCCTTTTTCTTCTTCCTCCTCCTTCTTCCTCCCTCTTTGTCTCTCTCCTTCCTCCCTCCCTTCCTCTCTGCAGTAGTGAATCATTCATAAATAGATTGAGCTAAATTTATCTCTAAAATTTCCCAGTGCCTATGAGGAATCCCACTTTATCGTAGATTCTTTATGTGTTGAAATAATCAATGAAGATGTAATGAATGAAGCCTCCTGTTGCATGGCAATGCCCCATTTTTCCCTCCCTGCTTCTATCTACAGAATGACTAACAGGTTTCATCTTTATCGCCTGCTGTGAAAAATATGCAGTAGCTCTCTAGGGCTTTGTTTTAATAAGGATCATGAAGTTATGTATACAGTTAGTAGGAAGAGTACCACAATGAATCAGCAATGTCTACCATCATTGCTACAGTGGTGTGAAATAGCATACAGGATGAACCTTTGCAGATACCGGTGCTATTCTTCTGATCACTTTCGCTTATGACATATTCCAAAGCTGAGGTAAAGATGCCCAGACTAACAAAATAAAGATTTTTGCCAAAGGACGCTCAGAATCAAGAGACAACAGTCACATCAGGAAATTTCCAGAACAAATTGGTGCTGAGGTCATGATTGTGGTGTTACTCTCAATCACTTCCAACTCCCTACAAATAGAGCCTGGATGAATCTACATTGCTTCCTCTTAAATTGATCGCCACACAACAGACAAAGGCAAATACAGCTGACATCTCACATGTTCCCATTCTCCTATATATCCCCAGCCTATTTTTATTTTTTGCAAAAATTAAAGTATATACTACGTCCTGAAAATGCTTGGCCATGCAAAAATTTCTCTTCCCAACGGACAAATATTCACTGAACAGTTCTGTCTTTAACTGTATTCTTCCATCACATGAAGAACCACAGAAAATCCAAAATACATTTAAACCTTTCCAGTGTGGGCCCTTTTAAAACATTCTTCTGAACCAATAGTAGACACACTTCAGCCACTCCCTCCTTCACCTCACAGAATCTTTCTTGTCATTATCTTTCTTCATCTCACTGTCCTTTAATACATAACAGACTTCTAGGTGATGAAAACATTCTCATCTTTTGCAGCCTTCCCATCCAGGATTCCCAGGAAGCACTTTGACTTGCCTATCTCTAAACAAAATTCACATACCAATGACTTTGTTGCACTTCTTTTGTTTCCAGAATATAACAAAGAAAAATGTGAATGCCAAGGTCCATATGTCCCACACTACAGAGTTTCTCAGGTAACTCTATTCCTGTCTTGACCACAGCTACAGTAGATATTTCCCAAGAATATATTTTTTCCTTCTGTTTTAGCTACTTTTCTTGTTGCTGAGACAAAGTACCCAACACCTAAGTTAGAAAGAAACAGTCTATTTTGGCTCACAATTTGCAGAAGTTTCAGTCCATAGTCAACTGACTCCAACGTAGGGTGGCATGACAGAAGGGCTTCACAGAAGAGGAACAGTCCATGGCAAAGCAAGGCAAGCAGAAGGCAGCAAAGCAGTGAAGTAGTGAAGCAGCAGCAGCAAATAAGTAAGTCTGCCTTTATATTTCATCCAGGCTACCTGCCCTTTGACCAGTGCCTTAATCCCAGCATTACACCCTTAACCCTTGCATCGCATGCTGCATCTAGCCAGCTCAGGAAAGCTCTACCTTTGAGTACACAAGGCTTTGGGGGGACATCAAGATACACACCATAACATCTTCAATTGTCCAGTCCTTCTTTAGGATTAGCACTGTCCATCTTAGTGATGATGACCCATGTATGGCAGAGCACACCTCTCTGTCCCCTCCTGACAGTGTCCAGTATGGTCCCAGAAAGTTGGGACCAAAGGTATACTCTACAGACAGACACCACAGTTTATCCTGATACCTACATGCATGTTTCTCATTTTCCACTGAATCACTTACACACACAGGAATGAAGAGACGGAGAGGAGGCAACAATAAAAATTTCCACTGGGCCTTGAGCCACTCTGCATTTTCTCTACTCTGAAAAATATTGGGTCACTAGAGTACGACAGAACACTGCTTTCTTCTTGCTTTTAGGAATAGGATCGCCCGACAAAGCATTCTGAACTGATTTATTTGGTCCATTGTGTCCAACAGAAACTAGCTTTTCTCTTCCTTAGAGAAAATTAAGAATATTTTCTAGAAAAGTGTTGAGTTTTCCAAGTCTTTCATATAACTGCACCTTTTGGGATTTTAATTGCAGATCTGAAAAGCAGAACAAGATGAGGAATCTCCACTGGCACAGGGCCCAGCACATCAAAAGTACTCAATAAATGCTTGTTCTGTGAATGAATAAATGAATAAATAAATGAACTCATTTGGGCTTGCAAGTGTCTGAGAATATATGTTTGTATCTACTCTGCCTGTCTCTGTCTCTGGCAGTTGCCTGTACACATGCACACTCTGGAAAACGTTTGTGAAATGAGTCTCAAACCTAATTGCATCATCATCAGAGTCACCTGCAACCAATGTGAGCCCTCAGGAAAAAGAATATTCCCCATTTAACCACTGAGTTGAGGGGTAAAAAGTCAAATTTCTTATAAAATTTCTTGTAAAAATACCTAGTAAAATATAAGTATCATACCACATCCTTAGCGCAAGACCAAGATGCATGTACTGGCAATGGGCTGATCTATTAGAGAAGATGCTGAAGTCAGAGTTCAAATTCCACCCTCTCTAGTAGACACAGTTTGGATCTTGAATGTCCCCCTCAAAGGCCCATGTGTTTAAGGCCTTAACTTTCAGCCTGCAGTGCTATTGGAAAGCAGTAAGACTTTTAAGGGATGGACTAGCAGAAGGAAGCTAGGTCACTGGAGCCATGTTCCAGAAGGAGACATTGAGATTCTGCTTCCTATCTTTCGGTCACTTCCCAGTCACCAGGAAATGAGCAGCTTCTTCTGCCATGCACTCACATTATAATCTGTTGCTTTACTCCCAGCCCAAAAGCAAAAGGCCAACTGACCATGAACTGAAACTTGTGAAACTGTGAACAAAAATAAACCTTTCCTTATTATAAATTGATTATCATAGGTACTTTGTTATCGTAATGAAGTCTGATTAACATCTCTAGATCAAAATGTCAATACTAATACATTAAAATTCAAATGGATTTGGGCTGGGGTGTAGGTCAGGGATAGAATGCTTGCCTTGCATGTGTATGGCCCTGAGTTTAATCCCCACACAAGGGGAAAAATCAAGTAACTAAGTGAAAAAGAATATTCTGAATTAGATCCTAGAACAACAACCAAAACATAAGTGGGTAAAATTCAGAATCCCAAGATAATTTACCAGTGTTGATTTCTTAGTTCTAACAAATGTAGCCTGATTCTATAAAATGCTAACATTAAGGGAAGCAGGAAGAAAGATACAAGAACTCTGAATTAGCTTTGAAGTTTTCCTATAATCTAAATTTATTTTAGAAAAGAAGTAGAGACTATGGTGACCAGAAAAGGAAGAGGGCATGGGGAGAAATTCATCAGCCTGTGGAAGCTTATAGCTTGAAGAGATAATTTTTATGTTCTCACTATAAAGAGATAAATGTATGACATGATGAGTACACTAAATACCTTGAATTGGTTACCACACCACATATACACTATGTACTGAAACATCAGTCCATCTACCACAAATATACACAGTTATTATGTGTCAATTAAAACCAAAATCTTAAAAAGTTTATTTAAAAAATCACATAGATCCCTTTGGCCTATCACTTTACAAAGGACTCATTCAGATTTAAGGTCCTGTCTTGAATACTCAGTTTTCTGGGTGACACCTGTGGGGATGGAGATCTGGGAGAAGTCAGCATGAATGTTTCTTCTGCTCCCCTCAATTCCCTAGCACTGGTTAATACAGCAGTGAGGCTGCTCAACACCGGGGCCCAGGACCTTGTCATCAGTGTAGCCTAACTTGGAGAAAGAGAAGGTGTCAGAAGAGAAAAGTGGCCACTGTTTTGCTTTTCGAAGTTCATTTTTCTCAAAAAAAAAAAAATGTGAACGAGTGCCATATGACTAAGCCCACAGCCTTTGGACAATGCCCTGACTATAGTTGAGAGCATTCCTAGTGGTTTCTTGAAAACACAGGTACCTACCAGTGGGTCTCGGCCTGACAGGAGATAAAGTACCTGAGATAGGTCTTTAATGGACAATTACACTGATTCAAGAATGTTTTTAAACTGAGGATATAGCTCAGTGGCATAAGCACCTGACGGATAGTGTGAGGTCCTGAAATCGATCCCCAGTACAAAAAAACTTTTTAAATCTTTTATATACATATGAAAACTTTATCCCATGAGATGGAGAAGCTCAGGGTCAGAGAGGCTAGAAGGCTTGATCAACTCCACATAAATAGCTACAAGGAACCCCACAGAGATGGAGCCACACAGAAATTCTAGTCTTTTCCATCTCCCCCCAGGTAAATGCACACACACACACACACACACACACACACACACGCACACACTCCTTCCAGAAGTCTGGGAACCTCTGACTTCACTAAATATTGCCTGAGGGATTATGTCAAGTGCGTGAGATGTCAACACGTGTCATGTCAAGTGTTTAATCCTAGCAACACTAATCTGTTGTTAATTCCATTTTACAGGAGAGGTAAGTAATAAAACTTGATGCTCTTTAGTAACTTACTCAAGGTTTACATAGATTTTAAAGTGTCAGGACTAGAACACACACTCAGCCAGTCCAATTCTAGGACTTGAAGTTTAGATCAGTTGATTCATGAATATTTGTTGAATGGGTGAAAGAATCGTCAAACAATTTGGGGCATGTGTGCATTATAGATTCAATGACACTGTGTCCTTAATCTCAAGTCTAAATATTAGTTCAAATTCCACTAAGGGTTGAAGAGGAAATATGAATCTTTCTATTCTTGCACAGGATGTTGGAGGACACTGAAGAAGGGAAGACATGGGTATCAGGAGATAGGAAAGATGACTTGTCACTATATTTAAATTTTTAAAAAAGAACAGAGCAGTGATGACAACTAGAACTTGTGTAAGTCTAACTTTTCAGAGGGGAAATAGTAGGCAGAGAAAGAGAAGGAAACAAAATCCCTGTCTGTTTTCCATTCTTTACATGTGATATTCATTAGAAGAGATATGGAAAAGACAAGAAAATGCTCCATGAAGAAGTCTTACAGAGATTCACGGTGGGTACAGACAGAAGACCGAGACTTGAGTTCAATCCTCAGGCTGCAAGTTGGATGTCAGGAAGGATGTTAGAAGGTGGCCAAGCTGAACATTCTATCCTTCAGGACTCCTTTTCATTTCCACCAAATTGGAATTGGTAATACTAGCAAACACCCTGCTTCCCTCGTTACTTGTCTTCTTTCCTCTTCCCTCTTCTTTTGAGAGCTTGATTTAATGTGGGGCAAGGAGAAAAATACTACCCAAGATATTTAGGGGAGGGGGACACAAAATGTAATCTCAATCCTGCTACTTCCTCACTGGGGGGGGGTGTATCTTTGGGTAAGATATCCATCCTCCTTGGGCCTCTTTCCTTATCTAACAAATGGGATAATGGTTCCTGACTACCATGGTAATGGAAATTAGGCATCATCTCTCCAGAGCTTCTAACACAACAAACTAGATGTCCTGTACAACTTGTTTTCATATTATTATCTTTACTGTCATCATTGTCTACTTTATAAAACCTGTTTACTTCAGCAGAATCTCACAGTCGCATGCCAACCAAACACAAAGGCTGAAGCCACATGTCCCCCAAATCCTGATACCACCCAGGCAGATGAAAGTGGGAGACTTAACAGGGCTTATCATCAGAGTGGAGGCATGAGGGGGTCCAGCTGGGCTGCAAAAACCAAAAGTGCATCCACATGGGTATAAGGGGGCCTCTTTGGTCAGCTACAAGAGGGAATGCCAAATTAGAGGTGGTTGTCCTAAAAAGATGGACTTTGTTATCAATAGTCATATTTGCAATGACATTCAGTCTGGGTTTCAGAGCTGGGGAGACTGGTTAATGAGAACACTCACAACCAAGAAACACAAAATTTATTAAATTTTGTCTCTTGGGAATATTACCTTTGGTTTTAAATTTTCTTCTTAACATAAAACTAATGGGTTAAGTCTATGAATAAGACAAAACAGTATATTAAAACTCAAAAGTCCATTTGTAGGACTCACGGAAGAATGGAAAAGTTTGGAGAGAGATATGAGCCCCTCAATCCTGAGTATTTCCTGGCAAGAACTAGGACTGCAGTCAGAACAATGATCCGCACCTAGATCGTCCTTCTCACGGAGTACATAGATACAGGACAGAAGGTACAGTTTGAACAGGACAATATATCCCAGGTGAGGTCACTGGGAAAGAGATGGTTGCTTTTGGAGTTCAAGGCAGTAGTTTTGGTTTTTTATGTTTGTTTGTTTTGTTTTTGTTTTTGCTTTTGTTTTTAGCAGAATAGAGAAAATTCATGGCAACAAAAAAATAATAATACCTCCAATGATGATAAAAATAATAATAGCATTCCCAGAAATGATCACAACATAAACAAAATAATAACCTTGCCAACAATAGTAATAATGAATGTCTAGATTGGATTTTAACACCAGACCTAGGAAAGAAGAACGGCAAGGAAGAAGGAGGGAAGTGAAAGAGAAGAAAAAGAAGAAGACATAGGGAGGAGAAAACCAGTATTTTAGTTCTAATTTTATACCAGATAACAATGTAAATTTTTGTATTGCTTGTGTTTTCTTCAGTCCCCATAACCACCTCATTCTTCACATAAACAGACTGAAACAAAGATATCACACAATTCTTTCAATCCATACAGAGAAAGCATCAGAAATAGACCTGTTGACCAGGTCTCCTGATACACACGCCTGGGTTGGAGACACAGTGAGTGTAGTATGGAACATCAAGGTGATGGGGAAAAGGGTGTCCCCCTCCCTTCATCACATTACTAGAGCACACATCACATTACTAGAGTTATGGCCTGATTTTCCTGCCAATTCACACCTGTGTAAAGGTTCATAATATTATCTCTCAGTCCCCACGCTAATGCTACAATTGTTTTTCTGTACCAATGCATAGTCAGTATTGTGGTGTGGATCTGGACTGGGCCCCCGCCAGCCCTCACACACTACACTGTGTGGGGGTGCTACAGTCGACTTGGTGTTACAGGGTGTGGCCTGGTTGGAGGCTAATCATTCAATCATTGAGGAGGTGCATGTCTCCATTCTGGAGTTCTTCCCTTTTCTTTGTGGTGACTGCTAGGATGTGAGCAGCTTTCCCCCACATCAAGGCCTTTCCACAATGCTGCTCCTGCTTAGGAGACAGCTGACTATGAAATGAAACCCCTAAAATGCATAAGTCCAAATAAGTCTCTCCTCTTTCAAGGTAGGTGTCAGGTATTTTGTCCCAACTACAAGAAAGTGTCTAAGATACTCAAATATGTAACTTTAAGTGACCCCATTCCTGGGTAGAAGGGAGAGAGACTTAGATATCCTGCACTCTTCTCTTGACAAATTTTCTGCAGGACTGGGCTTTTCTTCTTTCTATTTTTTTTTCTAGTGATTCTCATCTGTCTTGCTTTTGTGTCTCTCTGAACTTTCATCTTGGCACTACCCATTATTTGCTGTCAAGCAGAACTCAGAAATCAAGAGAATCCACTGAAATTATGGAGACTGGTTGGGATTCTAGTCACTAACCAGGGTGGGAATGGGTGCAGAGTAGGTCTGGAGGGGTAGATAGAAGTTACCCAGAAGAATGGACATACGTGTATGTATACCTACCTCTGTATTCACATATGCATGCACAAGAGTGTGCATTAGTCTGACAAAAAGAAGTATTTGGTTTTTACTTGGTGGAGAAATCATTCAAGGTCTACCCCTTCCTTAGTGTGGTCTAGAGATGCAACTGAGTGCCTAATTTTTTCTGTTCTTAGTTACTGAATGTCTGAACAGGGGAAACTACTGGAAAGTAGGAGGCTCACTGGAGTTTGGAAAACTGTCTGCAAATATCAAGATGGCAAAAATTCAATCTGAAGCTGACATATTTCAAAAATGAACTGTTTCCATCTCTAAAGATCTTATACTAGGGGTGAAAATTATATACACAGTAAATGTTTCTCTTTAGGAAAATACTTTCTACTATCTCTTCTGTGCAGGCAAAAATAAAGACTTACTCAGTTGATAGGTCATTAAAGAAATAAAGTTTTTCTGGAGCTCAGATAAGACTGAAGTCAACTTTCGAGTTAAGTCTAAAGCCTAATAGAGATCTAAAGTAGAATTTAGAGAAGAGACTCTTAAATGAATGATAAGCTGGCAGTCACACAGAGTAGATATCTAGTAATTGTCACGTTACACAATCCCCTTAACATGGCACATTATCTACATCCTATTACAACTGGCATTACTGGCAGTATGTCCTCAAAAGATCTCCCACTCTTCAGTCATAAAGATACCAAGAATATTTGCCTGACCATGTTGTTTGCCACATCCTTAATGCATGACTTGGCACCCAGAAGATTCACAGAGACAGTCTGGTTTACCCCTGAGCTCCACTGAGTTGGTCCAGGAAAGATTTATCCATGCAGTGCTGGTTTCCCTTTAGCCAGCTACTCCACAACATGCCATAGTATTCAAACTCAAAAAGAAGCCATCTGTCTCATGGGTTTCCAATTGATGAGACTCATCACATTTGGCCTGAATTCCAGCTCCTATATTGTTGGACCACCCTTTACTGAGGTCAGAATCATGTTCTAATTACCTCTTTTTCTCCCCACTGCACTCTTTTGAATCCAGAATTCAAATTGACAATCCTACACATGTTGACATTTTTAAAAATTTGTAATCAATTCCCTTTCTTTCTTCTTCTATGGAGTTGAAGGTACCTGAGACAGGAAAAGAAGATAATGAATACCCATTTGGTATCTAATCCTTGCCTTTTCATTTCCACAGCTATTCTGATACTATAATTTTCATCTTACAGAAGAGTAAACTGCTTATCACAGAAATCATATGACTTGTCCAATATCTCGCAGTGAGCCAGAGACAGTTCTAGATTGAGAACCACTGTCAATCTTCTTGTTCTACCCATATTAATGAGGCCCCACTTTGCTCTGGGTCCTTTTGTAACTGGTTACTTTTAGAGAACTAAGAATGGAGAAAGGCCAAACTGTCTCTCTTTGGAAACATAATTTCCATTAGAATTTAATTTAGATTTAATAAAATGCTTAATGAATCTTAATTAAACCCAAATTGAAATTAAAAATGTTTTAACAAGGTTTAATGGTGATGTGAGAGATCGCACAATTTCACTTCAATAAATATTTTCCTAATAACAAATAACCATTTCATTAGTGAGGAAAAATGTTGCCATTAATTCTAAATTAAATTTAATTATCCATAATTTACTGGCATAGTTAACAGTATATGTTAATGAAAAACATTTAACATTTCTCCTACCCCACCTCCACTTGTTAAGAATCACTTCTACATATTTACAGGATTTTAAGACACTGAATGTGTAATGGGCAGACAGTCTGAAGCCAACGGAGCCATCTCTGAGATTCTGTATTCTTGGATAACAGAAAAGGTGAGGTAGGAGAAAGAGAAGACACAAAGTTTTATACCAATGCCATGTAAGTTCGCATCCATGGTACAGCCTTAAAATGGATTTTGCTGGGGCAAGTGATGATTTGTGAACCTTGAGGATCTCTGACTTACGAAAAAGATGGAGAGAAAATTCTGACTATCCATACAATAAGTGATATCAGAAGTGATACAAAGAGACTGAGGATGAAAGGAATAAAAGAGAAGGGGCAACAGATATTTTCTTTGTATGTTTGCTTATATTTTCTATTTTGTATTATTATTTCTGGTGGTTCTGCTTGAAGACTGTATTAGGAAGGAGATGGTCAGTTCCATGGAAAAATAAACCTTTCTAGAATGGATCAAATTTTAGAGATGGAGGCCCAGTTTCCAGCTAAGTTTTAGGGGGTAGAGAAATGGGTTTCAGAATAGTGTAAGCTCTAGTTTGGTTACACTCAGAGCACTAGTGTGGAAGAATAGAGAAGTGGAAAGAGTTGTGATGTATAACTTTTGCAGCAACTAGGAGAGCATTAAAAACACTATTCCTAACCAAAATTTTGCAAATCCAAAAATCAAGTGCCACTTTCTAAGATTCCTGATTTCCAAACTTTACAGAAAACAGAAAGTATACTTCTCTTCATCACCCAAAGGAAAGTATCCAAATATGATCTAATACTGCAAAAATGGTCACTGAGGGTTACTGAGTCTCTTGAAATGCAACTATTCTTAATTGGGATATTTTGCGAGCATAATATATGCACTGGATTTTAAAGACTTAGAAATAATGTAAATATCACATTAATGATATTTCTATATTATGTTAATAATTATTTGATAGATTACACTGAAGTGATAATATTTTTGATATATTAATTAAATAAAATATTTTAAAATTAAATTTTCCTCTTTCATATTTTATTCATTGTGGCCTCTATAAGATTTTATAGGTGGCATATGTTATATACGTTTATGAAATGGAGCTGAATTAGGTGAATCTAACCTTAAACAAAGTAGGCAGATTTCATTCTTCTTCTTTTCATGTTAATGCATTAGCATTAACAAACATCTTTCATACATCTGCTCATTCACTCAACATCAATTAGAACAGACCCTATGTTAGGTACTAGAAATACAGTGGTAAAAATAGTAGGCTTAGTTCCACGTAGCATTAGCAGATCCACACATAGACTCATACAGCTACACAGTGATACGTGCTATGCCCATACAAACATGGACAGAGATGGAGGCACATACATAAACACAAACACATAAGCAAAAATGCCAATGCAAAAAGCATGAATTCAGGTTCTGAGAATGGAACACTCCTTGCCTTAGTAGATTTCAACTCTTTAGATAGGTTTAGCTGTTCTGGTAGCCAATCAGGGACAGTAGCAACTCTATATGGAGAAAAATCAGAAAATAGAAGCATAGTGAGGGCTTCACTCTGTGATTTTGTTAAAGCCAATAGACCCAAGTGAGAAGAACAAATGTAGCAAATTAGGATCTATTTGATCATGGCCACACAGATTGTCTTGGTTACTTCTCTCTCATTGCTGAGACAAAACAGCCAACACCCAAAAGGAAGGAAGGAAAAGTTTATTTAGCTTACAGTTTCTGGAGATTTCAGTCCATCATCAGCTGGCTCCAAGGCAGGGTGGCATGGCATTGGGGCAACACTTCAAGGCAGCACCCAGAGAAAAAGGGGAGAAAAGCAAGCCTCTTCTCCTCCCTTTTATTGTACACAGGCTACCCCCCCTTCAGGGTGGGTGTAGTACTCACAAAAATCTCCTTGTCCTTCTTTGCACAGGATGTGGATATTTACAAAGTAAGAACCCTGGCTCCCTGCTGAGCCTCTCAGTTAAACTTCTAAACTTCTCAAATTGACACAATGTATCAACCACAACACAGACCTAGAGAAGATAGCACTAGTGGCTGGTGGGAGGTTTGTTTCCTTGGATGTTCATCTTCTTAGCATACCGGTCTGAAGCATGAGAAGAGCTCACCCTCTGAAAACAGACTGGCGAATCTGATGTTGGAACTCTGCTGTCATTTCATACAAATCTCCTCCTGGCTCACCCTCAGGTTGTTGGCCTAGGAGGTGGAGAAGATGAACAAGGCATACTGGACAGGTCTAGTCGGGTGTCAGAGACCACTCAGATTCTTTGAACAGAAAGTTCAGTGTAAGGAACTATGTGTTAAAGAACTGGGAAAACAGAATATCTTCTGGGACCCACAAGTAGTAACCACAGGAAATAGCTATCACTCTGGGGCTGTGGGAACAAAGGAAAGAGACCTCCAATGCGTAACAAAAATAATAAATAAATAAATAAATAAATAGCCTTGGATAGTTTAGAGGAGAAACATCCCGGGACTGGAACTGAAACTAATTGCTGTCCCAGCTGCTACACATGGGGTGGGAGTGGGGGGCGGTAATATGTCACTGGTTCTGTAAGTGTCAGAAAAAGTGCTGCCACCTGGTTTCGGCTGGTGGGATAGAAAAAAAACTATTGCTTTAAGGGTGAGAACTCTGCTTAGAACACAGGTAAGAGACCAGAAAGTAAATTGAAACTGGGAGTCTGCGCCATTTTCTTCTTTCAATCTCCCTCTAGCTCCCCCTACTGGCAGGATGTGGCGAGAGCCAGGTGGTGAAACAAACGGGGTTTATAGACTTCCAGCCTGAGAGACACAAAACGCAAAATAAGACCAGGGTCTGAATACCTAAAGGCAGTAACTTGATGTATTAATTAAATAAAATATGTTAAAATTAAATTTTCTGGCACAAACAGCATATCAGAATGAAGGAGAATGAGGATATGAACTAAACATTATCCCTAAAAGCTTATCATGAAGAATTTTATTCCCAGAGAAAAAACTCACCTTAATCTAAATTCTTGGTCAAGTATGTTTAGGGAAACTCTCATAGTAACACACTGTTAGAGGTTCATAAAGAGCAAACCTTTCACAAATCCTGCACCAAAGAGACTTGTTTTTCATTTAACTCAGCATTCCCTAAATATTCCCACAGATGAATTTTGTTTTGTTTTGTTTTCAAAATACCTATTAATTTCCAAAATAACACATTTCTCCAAAACTTTATGAAGGATTGTGCTGCAGATGCTGTAGAGACTTAGGTCATAAGTCATACAATGATTGGGCTATTAATAGAGAGACTCATTGAACGAGTTGCACTTTCCCTCAAATACTGCAGACCAGTCATTGCTGAATTTAAATGCCTCAGCAGAGATGGATATTAGACTGCCCCTGGGGGTTCCTATGAAACAGAAGCCAAGCAAGAGCCAAGGATGTGTTTGTTTTCTTTCTTTCACTACTGTGCTCCCAGCACCCATCACAATGCACGGGACCCGGTAAACATTCAGTACTGTGTGCTGAACTACCCAGATGGAGAGGGGGGGGGTGGTGAATTATTAGCCAGGATGCGTGACAGTGACACCTTATGTGTTAATGAACATGGAAAGTGACAAAAAATGTATACTGCCGGCCTGCGGAAATGTAATGAGACCAACTATGTAATTTAAATTTTTCCTGTAGCTATGTTTTCTTTTCTTTTTTTTTTAAGAGTTCAAACTGGAAGAAGTTTATTATCTAAAATAGTAAACATGTTAGCTTATTTATTCCACATAATAAGCAATGCATTTAGATTATTATTATTGTTATTATTATTTTAAATAGAGTAAACATAACATGAGGTCCAAATGCATGTGCACCAGCAGTGGACAAGTCAGCTGCTCCACACATCCTCCAGGATGCAAACTCTTGCCACATTGCCTTGCTTTCTTGAACGTCTGTCTGCCTAGGCTGGATCCTCCCATGGTGGCCGGATGGCTCCTGCGGTTCATCATTTAAGAGAGGCTAAACCTTCCCAGAAGTGCACCCCATTTCTTCCCTCTCTTCCTTTCTCTCTCTTGGTCTGTGACTTTCCTTCTCGAGGTGCAGCCAGTGTCTAAAGCTGCCACTGGAAAAAAGAATGAAGTTTTTAAAAAATTCTATTACTACAACTTTGCAGTGCATACATTTTACAGTCATCTTGGGGAGTTGCCACACGTACATAACACACCTTGTTTCTTTTTTTGAATTCCCTTCCCTCACCCACCCTCTCTCTTCTAATTCCTTTTTCTCCCTTTTTGTTCTTGTTTGATATTATCAATCTTAATTCTTGTTTATAGCATATAGTGGTCCCATTTGCTGAAGCTATTAGAGCCTCGTACATGACATATCTTCATCGTACTTATTTCTCCATTCCCTCACCTTTCCCTTGCCCTTGGTCCCTTGTACCCCTTCTTATCATAGGAGATTCATCCCCCTGTCTTGTTCTATCTTTCCTTTATATTTGTTTTAGTTGTACTTTGTTTTACTCAGATCAGAGATACCGTAAGCTTTTCAAGTTTGTGTGTCTGATTTATTTCACTCAACATTATATCCAGGTACATCCAGGTACATCCATTTTCCTACAAATGGATGTACATCCAGGTACATTCATTGTCCTATTTCAAATTTGCCCTTCTGAATAGCCAAGCAGTTTTCCAGTATATATAAATACCACATTTTCTTTATCCTATCATCTGTTGATGCATATACGGGCTGTTTCCAGGATTTTGCTATTACGAATTGTGCTGCCATAGATATCAGTGTGCATGTGTCACTGTAGTATGATGTCTTAAGCCTTTGGGGAGAGACACAAAGAATGGGATAGCTGGGTGTGTTTTCAAAAGTAAAAAGAAACAAGTGGAATGCATTTTAGTGATATATTGTACATAATACAATATACCCAACAATTTTATCATTTTCAACATGAGTTAAGTATAAATATATTAACAAAATATTTTGTATTCTTTTTATGCAAAATTCTTGAAATCTGGCGCATATTCTACACACTATACCCCCACAAAGTCACACAGTTCAGGGTTCGTGGACTCAGTCGTTCACAGATCTTTCCTTAGAACCTAACTAATAATTGTTCGTGGAAAATTCCCGAATTTTGCAGAAATCACAGATATTCTCTGCAATTTTTTTGGTTTTTTTGGGGGGGAAGGATGCTTGCAAATAGCTAATTCAAGCACAGTATTCAGTTCTCCTTGCTGCTGATTGGCTGCTGCCCTGTAACCAATCTACCCTGCGAAGCAGAAGCCCCAGCATTCCCACATTGTAACAGATTGCTGTAAGCCTGTAGCTATCTCAAATGTTCTCAGTTTTGTTCCTCTTAAAGCCCTAAAATCACTAAGATGCCACCAAAACACCCTGATTTATTAATATGGTATTTTTTAAATTAAATTACATGATTGCTGAACACATAACATGTTTATAAAAATAGGCGTTTGTAGGCATCTTTCTGACCATATCTGAAATTCAAGATTTTTCACAATTTGTGGGTGCTCTAAGAGCATAATTCCTTCAAATTTTGGGTGTCCATTGTACTTGTAGCACATCTCAGCTTGGACTAGTGGTTATGTTAGAGAGCAAGGCCTAGTGACTTTTCAAATGTAGCACAACAGTTCAGGATGTCCTCTGATCTCATCTGTGCTCATCTCTGCATACTTGTACCCTCTCTCACTGCCTAGCATGGTGCCTTATACTTATAAGGCAAGTCCTCCAAATGTAACAGTTGTTTATGTATGAATGAACAAGAAGGGAAATAGCAAAATAAAACACCAGGATCTTCAAGATGACTTTACGCTTTTACTGGGCATTATTTTGCTGCTACATAAAATGTCTATTCTTTATTTCATTTTTCACTATGCATTTAAATCTAAAGAATTTCTCTGTCAGATTAGGAAGAAACATTTGCTCTGATTCACATAAGCAAATCCAAAGTGTCTGTACACAGCTTTGCATTCATCCTGGCAAAGTTCTTAGGTCCACACATCATAGACATTTCTAAATATGGTAATTGCTTGTTTATTCTGCCTCCAAGGAGTTAGAGACAACTTTACATTTGCATTACAAGAAGCCCTCTCTTTAAGGCTGAATGATCCTTAATGGTTGTCTGTTCTTGGATCCAGATAATCTTTTGTATGGCCATCAGCTTTGTGTTAGAAGAGTAGGACTACAAACCTTTGGAAATTCTCCCACCCCAGATAAACAATACTGTATCCCAGCCATTCTGAAAGGGAAAACAAAGCAATCTAATAAAGCCAGTGCTGCAAAATATCAATTTGTAGAAGCACTAGGTGTTTTCTCTATAAACAAAGCACGTCAATTAGTGGGAAAATAAAGACTACAAGCTCTCTCTGGCTATGCTTTGTTATCTATTATTAGCTGTTCTACTGGAAAGAAATGAGCATATGGAGTCTTAACTTTTAAAAAAATCTAATAAGTATCTCAGCTGTCTGGGTATTGTGAGCCAAAGACATCTGTATTTTTAATTAGACCTTTCATAAATGTGATTATGGACTATCATGTGATCACCCTTGAATCCAACACCTGGAGGCTTAAAAGGGTGGTCGGGCAGTGTCTCAGTCCTGGACAGTGCACATGGGGACGTCCGGGCAATTGTATTAGTGGTGTTATCAAGACAACTCCAGATCCAAAGGACTTTCCTGTCTGTAAATTAAATATTAATAAGAAAACAAAAATCCAGTATGGCCAACAGGAAAGCACAAATATAACAGTGAAAATTTCCTGTCATGGGGGACACTTCAAATCCTTGTGATCTCACTACTGAATGAAGCTGGAGGAAGTCCTCGGCCTCAGAGATAGGTCAGATGGCATTTTGGAATGTCTTCCTTTACCAGGAGGAAGGGTGCAGGGTCTTGTGGTAACCAAAATGAAGCCCAAGGAGGCGCAAGATGTTATTAATTGCATTGCTTGAAAGGCCTTTATAGAATCTCGGACTTCTTGTGAAAAAAATCATAGCTTGTATTTGATGTAATTAAATCCCTCATACTTTTTCCCTGTAAAGACTCATCACGAGAAATTTTTTTTCATTTTTAGTATATGAAGGGCAGTGACCATAAAAAATGTAAATTCTCACCAGGCGTGGTGGCGCACACCTGTAATCCCAATACTCGGAAGGCTGAGACAGGAGGATCGTTGTGAGTTCGAGACCAGCCTGGGCTACAAAGTGAGCTCAAGGCCAGTCTGCACGGCATAGTGAGACCCTGTCTCAGAAAGACCAAAAAAAATGCGAATTCTCAGCATTGAGTCTGCATTGCCTCTCAGGCCTCTTCTCTTTGATGACAACTGGAGCAACTTGCCAGAGCAGCAGGGACCACCACCCTAACTGCATCAGCTGAACTGTACTTTTGTACCGATCTGCTTTATCCATCCCCAATCCATAAGGTTCACTGTGGTTCACTAATTTTTTTTAAATTAGTACATGTTTGTAGTACACAATGTTTCTGTTTGTTGTTGTGGAGGTGGTTCCTATACATAACATATCTTAATTCCTTTTTTCACCCACTTCCTTTCCCCTTTCTTGCTCCTCTCTTTATCTCTTGATCCCCTTCCCATTTGAGAAAGATATATCTTCCTACTTTCTATTGTCTATCTTTTATTTTGCTATTTATTTATAATTTGGGTTTCTCCTGTAAGAAACCATGCAATATTTAAGCTTGCATGTTTAATTCATTTCACTTAACATTGTGGTCTCAAGGTGCATCCATTTTTCTACACTTCATATTTATGGCAGAGTAGTACTCCACTCTGTAAAAATATCACATTTTCTTTATCCATTCACCTGTTGATGGTCATAAAGACTGCTTCTGAGATTTAGCTATTGTGAATTTTGTAGCTATAAACATGGGTATGTATGTGTCACAGTAACATGAAGTCTTTAACTCTTTTGAAAAGATGCAAAGAAGGGGAATATTTGGGTGAAAAAGAATTTCTAGTTTTAGTTTTTTGAGGGATCTCCATACTGATTTTCATAGTGGTCATACTAGTGTACATTCCCACCAACAATATAAAGGGGTTCCTTTTTCCTGCAGCCTCACTAGCATTTATTACTTGATTTTTTTAAATTATGTGCACTTTTTTTGAGGTAGGATAGAATCTGTGTTGCTTTGATTTGCACTTTTCTAATGGCCAGTGATGTTGAGCATTTCTTCCTGTATTTATTGGCCATTCGTACTTCTTTTTCTGTAAAGTGCATATTCATTATACTTGCTCATCTTTTCTTCAGGGGTGTCTAATTTTTTTAAGTTCTTCATATAAGTTAGATGTTAGTACTCTGACTGAGGAATTGCTGCCAAATATTTTTCCCATTTTGTAGATTTTCTTGATACTCTGTTGGTTGTTTCTTTGTGCAGAAGGTTTTTAATTTGATATGATGCCATTTGTTGTTTCTTGGTACTGTTTCTTATGCAACTGGGGTTCTGTTCAGAGAGTCCTTGTCCACACCTATGACTTCAAAAGTTTTACTTATTTTTTCTTGTAGCAGGTTAAGCGTTTCTGTTTTAACATTTAGTTCTTTGATCCATTTTGATTTTCATTTAGTATAAGGTGAGAGATATGCATCTAAATTTCGTCTTCTGCATGTGGGTAGTCAGTTTTCCTAACCCCATTTGTTAAAAAGGCTATCTTTCCTCCAGTACATGTTTTTGGCCCCTTTGTCAATGATTAAATAGCTGGATGTGCTTAGGGCTTTATCTGCATCTTCCATTATTTTCTATTCATCCTTATGACTGTCTTAATGTGAGTTCTGAAAATATGCAAGAAACTTTGGTAGCAAATGCTTAGACATAAGGGATACCCTTCAACACTTGTTCTTTGATATGTCTTATTAACCACATTTATTAGCATCTATGCAACCTGACAGTAGGTAAAGTTTCTTTTTCTGGTCACTCTTCAATTTCAGGGCTTGAAACCTGGTTTTAATACCATTCATTTCCCTCTAAGACCATTGAGAAATTTTGCTAATGATGATCAAATCTAGGCAGGAACTATGCAGATAACTTCCCCACTTTCCCAAATGATTTATGAGACATTTAAAATTCAACATCAAAAGTTCAATAGATGATATATTGTAGAGAACCAGTGTTTATTCTCAGCAAATTTAAGTAAAAAAAAATCAAAAAATATATTGGATTTATCGTAACTTTTAAAAACTTTCCTTTGTGCTGAGACCCTGGTACACTCAATTTAAATGAGGAGAGGATTATTTTGACTCACATTTCAGAAGTTTCAGGCTCTTCATATTATGGTAGCCAGGAAACAGAAAGGGAAGGAGGAGGCAGGGAGGAAGATGCACCTCTCCAGGTGGGTCACAGTAATCCACCTGCCCTGGCCCGGCCCTGCCTCCTAACAGTAAGTCAGTTATACTATGGCCATGATCCAGTATTTTTCCAAAAGCTACATCTATGAGTTTCTTGGGGGACATTCAGATATAAACCACAGCAATGATCTATGCTCACACTTACAGAAACTAACACAAAGAGAAATCACAAGAGATACACTATAAACCCCAATATTTCCTACCAAATACAATACTTTTTGGAAAAATTCAGAGAGATCTTTCAAATCATCTCTTACTGAAACACCTAGGAGTGTATTTTAGGAAGTACATGCAAGAAATTTCCGAGAACTCCACAAACATTTCCATATCTAAAGAGAAGTCACTAGAGATGTAGGAATGGGGAAAAATTAGAGAACATTCCTTGGAGGTTCCAGCTTCAATGTGTGACTATTAAGCTTTCATGTCTTTTCTTCCCCTATGAGACGTGGGTTATTCTTACCTGACTAGGACAGCAGCATAGTACCTGAGGAGCAATGCCCACACACTCGACCTGAACCCTACCAAAGTGAGAAGTCCTGGCAAGGTTCTGACTCATTAGTACCCAAGCAATAGGCTATCATCACTGTTCTCTCCAGATGCACAAAATACAAGATTCCCTGATGAGTTGACAAATACAGCTAGTACTGTGTTATTTCTTTATCATTGCTCCAAATCTAGGTCACCTTAGTCAATCAGCTCCCAAGAGACAATCCTGCATTATCATTATATGGCAGAAAGTAGACAAGAAAAGAACTGGAAAGAAGAGAGAGATGGAAGATCAGTGTACCTGCCACAGCTGTGCTTATTACCAGGAAAAGCTGAATTGTGGCAGGAAAATGGCTTCTGAGAGTCCTGACCCATAACTAACAGTTGCCTTCCCCATTCATAAATTGAGGACCCATAAATAAAATTCTTGGCTTCTCAATAGTTATGGCACGGCTTATAAGCCGGGATGACCAAGGATATAGAAGCAGAAAAAGAAACGCTCCTTTTTTTTTTTTAACCTTACAAGTTGTAATGCCAGAGAAGGGGGCTGATAAACCTCCTCCATTTCTCCAAATACTGTGAAAATGTTTATGAAAGGAAATACTTCATTCCTTTTCCCATGAAGGAGTCAATGTTTTCCTTATAGTCCTATAAAGCTACTTTACAGGATATGACAAAGGATTTTGCATATCTAATTTCATTAGTAATTGTTTTAACATGAAAATACACTTAATGTTTTAACATATAATCAAACCTTTCCATCTGATTTCTTTCATGTTTTTTGTGTCATCTTTCATACTTTTTGTGTCATCCTTGGAGAGGTAGATATTACAAGACCTTACTCAGCCGTTTGATTTTCTGCAACATTTTTAAAGAGTTTAAGGAGGCAGAGAAGTTATTCAAGGTCTCAAACCCAAACAGTGATAGAGTTGAAATTATGATGCAAGCTTACATTGGTGCAAATCGAACCCTTTGCGTTATACTATACTGCCTGTCACTCACAGAAATGTTCATTCATTCATTCATTCATCTTTGTATTTGGAAAGACAATTTTTCCTCAACTTTCACTGTAAATCAATGGGCCTTTTGTTTACTATGTGTAGGCTAAGTAAACCTGACTTGAAATAGCAGTGATAAGATCAAACTTGCATCTTGTGGGGAGATGCATGCATTTTATAAAATGAATCATGCTTTGAATTAAAGTTTATACCTAGTCTTCACTCAAAAACTTAGCTTTGATGAGAATAACAGCATGTCTCATCTTAAATAAATTAAAAGATGCAATAAAAAATACAGACACTCCTGAAAAGTGAAGACTACCTGACACAACTTTCAGCCTGGCACACTTTAAAAATAACAAGCATAATTTATTTTAAATGCATATTTATTTATTTCTTGGGTTTATAAGCATTTTTTAAAATTAGTGTATATTAGTGTACATAATAGTTACATATGTTTTGGGGCATTGGTACATGTATAGCATCTCTTCACAATTTTCTATCCATTTACTTTATTCCCCTCTTTTTCCCTTGATCCTTTTTTTCTTCTCCAAAAGGATCTACCTCCTTATTTCCTACAATCTCTTTAATTTACTCTTTAATTAATTTATTTTTAATTATTTTTCTATTTTAAAGGAATAAAACCAAGCAAAATAAAACAGAATAAAGTCAATCAAAGCAAAACCCTGAAAGTGATATGGGATTCAAATCAAGATAAAAGGAAATCAACAATGGTTACCATAATGCCTCTTGTTATCTTCAAAATAGCTGTCCATGGCATCAGATACAACAAAATCAAACAAAGCAAAACAGAGTAAAACAAAACAAAACAATGAAGATGATACAGGACTTTAAAACAAGATAATAGGGAATTAATAATTGCTACCACCTTCAAAAAGCAATCCTCCATAGTTGCTATATTGCATATTATTATCCTCTAAATAAATAGATGCTCAGACTACTGGCTTTAGGCCTGTAAAGTCAATCAAACGATATAGACATTGAGTTGTTTTTTAACTTTAGTGGCTATCATCTCAGCCTGTGTCTTCCTGAATCAGCCAGTTACCTATGGCTCAGAAAAGGGATTGGCTGCCTCCTGATTCTTTTCCTGGGACCCATGGCAGGTGCTGGCTCACAGGAAGGGGGTGGCCCTGCCCACAACTGCCACCAGCTCACAGGAAGGGGTTGGCTTCTTCTAGGTTCTATTCCTAGGACCCATGGCTAATTAATTTATATTTTGAGTTTCTTGCCTAAGAGAAGCAATGCAATATATCTGTTTTCCTGCAAATGACATGATTTCATTCTTCCTTATTACTGAGCAATATTCCATATATATATATTATATATTATATTATATATTATTATATTATATATTATATATTATATATTATATATTATATATTATATATTATATTATATATATTATATTATATATATTCCATATATGTATATTTATGTATATTTGACATAATGTATTCACAATAACAAAGAAGTAAATCTATGCTGAAACACTCATTGGAGACACCATTCAATATCTACTTCCAGAAAATAATGTAACAGCAGAGCTAATAATTGCCATTAACTGTGGAGTACTTTTATTTTTGTATTTATGTACCTACATATAAAAGCAGTAAATGATGGAGATTTTTTCACACAAGGCCTACATATCATTAGCCCTCAAAAGATAATAAATGACTGGTGCCACAATTATGAATTTTCATTAAGATTAAATTCATTAAATTAGAGGAAAAAAGTGAATGGGAGAGGTATGCAAGGCAGGGAGAAGAAAGACAGCCCAAAATTGAGCAGCTCTAAAGCAAGTGTAGTTCTGGCTGAAATTTGGTTAGAATAAACAGTAGTATTTTTAATAGGAATTTTTTAATATTACATGAGTAGTCTTTTTCCTTATGGAAATGTATTCATGCCAATTCTCTTTAGAATGAATTAAGAGAGTTTTGTAAGGGATCAATGTAACATATGAAAGTTGCATTGGCATGAAACTTCAGGAAGATGTACACTATTTCAGGACATAGGAGTGTATACTGTAGAAAATACTTGAGTGGGAATAGAATTTTAAAATTTTAGTTTTAACTGATCAAAATGTAGCTTTCACTTTTGGGTGTACTGAGACTGTATTTTGGCTTGATCAGAAAAAGAACTGTTTTTTAAATGTAATATATGTAGACATTAATAAAAATATAAAAAGCACTCTTCTGACTTCTATGAAAAATAAAACAAAATTTTATAACAAAATAGATAGTAACAATAGTTATTACACTATGAACTATAATCTTAAAAGAATGGCCAAAATGTTACTCAGAGTATAAGTCATAGACAAAAAAAAAGATTCTATCTTACAAGAAAGAAACAGATAATAGGGAGAAGTTCAAATAGTTCCTGAAATTCTCTAGTCCATTGTTTCAAAAGTATTTCAATACACATGCAAATTTATTTCATTAATATTACTATTTTCTTTAGTTCCTTGAGAATGCTTTTGATTAGTAATGCCTGCTATTGGCATATAAAAATCATGAGTGGTAATATGTGTGCTATATATTTGACATCTCAGAATTAGGCCAAACATGTCTTTGTACGTATGAAGAAACTGAGGCTCCAAGATTGCTAAATGACTTGTCTTTACTCTCACAGTAACAAAATCATGACAAGAGCCCAGCATTCTACTTACATAGTGACAGGTTTAAAACTGTGTCCCAAACATTCTCATTTTCATACCTATACCCTTTCCATTCCTCATTCATCTTTCCTTATCCAACATTTTGACCAAATCGGTGCTATTATTTTTCTAATGAAAACACCCTGCTGATTTTATAAGTCAAGAGAAAAAACTTAAACTTTTCTATAAAGCAAAGAACATCTCTATCCTTAAAATGGAGAAACTGAACATTATATCTTACTCTAAATATATCTCACTTTTAAAATGTGGAATGGGGGCAGATAAAGGACAAAAGTCACCTCTATAGACTGCAATAGAAGGTATTGATTTGGCAGGGCCAAGAGCAAGTCAATTTTATATATGGCAGTGGACCGGATTGGTGCAGAGCAGATAGTATTGTTCAATAGTAATAAATAATAATTATGTACAGGGATTGTCTCACTGATGCTCCATTCTCCTGGCTTCACTAATAATCAGAATCTGGTTCTTCCAGAGACCTCCCTCACTCTTATTCTAACAAGGCAGTAATTCATTCTAGGCTATGGAAGGTACATACATCTTTTCTAAATGTGCCTTCCTTACAGGCACAAAAGATGATCATAAGTTTAATTAAAGGTCATGACAGCATCCTGGTCTCTGGCGCCTCTTAACTCTGTATTGTTCCCACTGACCTTCTCTGACACCAGGTGCCTGACATATCCAGGGATGAGAGCACACAAGTTTTCGCATCTATATCCTGGCACTGTATACTAGGAGAAAATAGTCTA